>NWSH02000296.1:6851009-6861622 GCA_002382865.2 Heliothis virescens | reverse complement strand
CAAACACAACACTGCTCATCTCATCGAAAAACCGTTCGGTCTTGCCCCTACCGACCTTAATTCATTTAATAGTACAGACTACAGCAGGCCAACCTTGCCGAACCTGTCAAATTTATCAATCGATCATTAACCTTCCACTATGGCGATAAGGTTGAAAATCTATTGAAGAAATTTGACAGATTGAGGTAGCTTGGTGTAGTGACGTCCTATAAAATCTTGGAATACTGTAACTACTTTACAAACTAAATAAATTAGTAACAAACTAAAATAAACTCCATCAAAATACATTTAACTAATGAATTTAAATTCGCAAACAGTATCAAAGGGAATACCTTCCTAAGCTGAGTTCAGTAAAGTTTTAACAACCCTAGCTTAAACTCGAGCAAAATTGAACTTTAAACTTTAAGTCGTAGAGTTGAAATTAAATTGTGGTTTTCAAAAAAAATGTAGAGGCTAAAATTCAATAAAAGCTAATGGAATTTGATCATGAAAGAATGAAACAAAAAATGTGTGATAGAAACATGAAGCTACACTTTTTCGGCTACAAAGAAAAGACTGTTATCATAGCTTTAATACTCTTAAAGCATTCTTTAATTATTTCTTCTCTAGACTCTTTAATTGTTTTTTTTCGTGAGTACAGTACACGCGTTACGCGTGTATTATCCGCAAGTTACATCTTTTTTTTAGCTTAAACATTGCCTTGTATGGTAACTTTCTCAGGGATAGTTTGGACTGTAAGTAAACTATTGTAAACATCTGCTTTAAAAAAAAGAGTGTCCATGGAGTTACTTGCCGATACTTCTTCATGAGACCCACTTCTTCGAACTTGACGTTTCAAAAGAGCTTTTGTGAATCTTGAGCTTTTGTATTTGAAATAAAAATTTTGGAGTTTGAAAACTGAATGGAAATTCCGCGAGTGTGAAAACGGTGTAACGGTTATATAACTGGCTTGTCTGTTTAACATTATATTCTTGCAGTATTCTTCAATATTTTTTGGTTTATATACTAGGAATACAACCTATCTAATACATAACTAGCACCGTGATTGGCTGACGTGTTTCACATAATTTTATATTCTTCTTCTTCCATGAACATATTCTTGTTAAACAATTTAACTTGTGGTTAATAGACATATTAGACATGTATCATATAGTTATTTTCCTGTATTTGTATCACTGAATATCCAAAAACAATTATCTGTGTTTGTGCAATATGTCATAACAATTATGGTGAGAGAGTATGGAATGCCAGTCTTGCCCGAATATTAAACAAGTTGTCAAAACACAGTTTGTAAACTGGAAAACAAAAATAAAAAGCAGACCTATAACATATTCAAGCGACATTTAATGAATTATAATGGAAGAGTTACTCCTTAACTTAAAATCTTTTCTACTTAGATTTAAGATTAAGTTAAGAACAGTAAAAAACTGTATTTTAAATGAAATAAACAGCTTTTTTTTTGCAAAATTAAATGGCTCCTTTCTTTCACAACCCAACCATGACTGAAAACCAGTCATAGTAACTTAGATAACAGCAATAGAATCTCCCAGCTTAACCCATATTCGTAGGAGAGCATTGGGCGGAAAAACCCGGCGCCCGGTCGCCACTGCACGTAATTATAAATGCAACAGATGAACTAGTTTTGACACTAATTAACAGTGATTCTAGGTACTCCTGTTAAGGTCACTGGATTCGATATTTTAGGGAAGATTTTTTGTGGGCCAGTTTTGTTTGGATAAGCACATAAAAGGGTTTCACTGTTATGTACAGACGACAGCAGGTAAACATAAACGAATCTGTAAAATTTTACCCATCGAAAATTAACGTTCCACTATTGTGATAAGGTTGAATATCCATTGAAGAAACTTGACAGATTGTAGTAACTTAATGCACCGTCGTCTACTTATATAAATATTTCAACCCATATATCGCATATTTCAACCCACCCGCAATTTCAGCTGAAGAACATCTTTACCGCACATAGATTAAAAGTAGGCTAAAGTTTATTCTGATATAAATACAAGCTGTACTACTGCCAAATTTCAT
This sequence comes from Heliothis virescens, assembly GCA_002382865.2. Lineage (NCBI taxonomy): Eukaryota > Metazoa > Arthropoda > Insecta > Lepidoptera > Noctuidae > Heliothis > Heliothis virescens. Next base: position 6,859,576 of record NWSH02000296.1, on the reverse strand, counting down.
CAAAATACATCCAGTAATTTTCATGAAAGAGGAGCAAACATCCATAGTTCCACATATTAATACTAGTTTCTGCACGCGGTTTCCGCCGCTTCCAGTGGAAACTATTTCCCGCGTATTTATTTTGAATATTGACAAGTTTTCTTTCACTGAAATGTGAGAAATAGCTGAATTTAATTCATATTTTATTCGAATAATCGCTTTAACTTAAAAGTTAAAAAATATTTTTAGCTCCCCCCACTGCTGTGTGAGAAAAACATCCATCTACCTAGCCTTTTCCCAACTATTTTGGGGTCGGCTTCCAGTCTAACCGGATGCAGCTGAGAACCAGTGTTTTACATGGAGCGACTGCCTATCTGACCTCCACAACCCAGTTACCTGGCAACCTGGCACCCTTGGTAAGACTGGTTGTCAGACTTTTCTGGCTTCTGACTACCCGTAACGACTGCCAAAGATGTCAAATGACAGCCGGACCCACTGTTTATCGTGCCTCCGAAACACGGAAGAACTCGTTATGAAAAGATGGTCACCCATCCACGGAAACCGAACCGCGTCAAGCGTTGCTTAACCTTATGATCGATCGATCCGCGCGGCTTTGACTTAGCCACGAGCTCTTCTGTGTGAGAAAAACATAAAAAATTAAATTAAATTAAACAATTACCAGTTCGCGGAAACATATTGCAGTCCACTAACGATGTAAGTTGAACTTTTCAGTATAAAATAACCTTTTATTTACAGCAAAAACAAATACAAATAAATATTAATGAACAGCACAAAATTTTATGTAAATACAAATATTGTTTTTGCATAAAAATAACACTCAAATAAACAAAAATATAGCAACAAAAAAACTCTTTCAAAACGAATATACTTTAGTAATCCGATTCGCACTTCACTGTTTACGTTTTTAAAAACAACAAGTAAAAATGTATTGAGATTTTTGCCGAATAAACAACAAATATACTATAGGTAGGAACTTTTACCGTTGAAACAAAGGTCATTTTAGAGCAATTAAGTACGGTTTTTACAAAAAAAGACGGTAAATTTGCTCTCAGGGGCGTACCGTAAGCAAAGCACTTTAGAATCATTCGCGTTGTTGACGGATTTTTGGACCTCACCTGTGTCAATTTTTATGAACAAAAGAAAAAAAATACAGTGTCTTCACAGTGTGTGTATCTCTTGAGCAATCACGACCCATGGAAGCAAATGATTGACAAGAAGAATAAAAACATTTCTTCACACAAAAATGACATACACCTTAGAACAAAAAAATAAGAAGAAGAAAATAATACAAATAAAAGAACAGAAACATAAAATAAAAATCACAATGCCTCACTAGGTATAATAACGAAAAAATCAGCGCTCAGCTTAAATGCTGTGTTCGCACTCATAAGCGCAAGACAGCGCAATCATCGCTGGTTTTCAGATGAATAGGATTCAGTGTAGGAAAGATGAAGAAGAAAAATATTCAACCTATACTTAATACGTTCTCATCACGTTTCTTCAGTACTTGTATAAATACTAGAAGCATCTAACGTACTGACGTTACCTCGACGCACTCAAAGTGCAGACTAATGACCGAATTCACTGAGTGTCGCTTCCATATTCATGTGGTCTGCATGACTAGCAGTAATTGATAGCGGGACCACTGTGTGCCATCCGGCGAGGGGGTGAACAGAAATATAGATCTCTCTATGTTCGACCATATTGTATTATTATCGTTATGTGAGCTTTTGTCGTTGCATCACAGTCTGCTTTGTTAATATAATTGTCGTCAAAATTAAAGGCGGCTTGCAACTATCTTCCGACCATGAATATGCCGATAAGTTTGTCACGAGCTATAACTTAGTAAATGAGGCACTGATACACTTAAATCTTTATTCTGTAGCGTTTTCACACTAGCAGTTTTTCCGAGAGGATCGCCCGGTTATGTCTCAATTGATAACAGTAAGTTCAAATACGAGTATGATAGACACCTGAAACCACGCGATAAGATTTTCGCCGCTTGGATTGTGTCACACGAATACGCGCGACAAAATCCTCTACTATGAAAGCGATCTAATGATATTTTGTGGGTTAAAAAACTATCAAGTATTATACTAATTTCTTGGACACATTTCCATATAGTAATGGTAATTGTGAATGGCATTATATCTAAATATTTCCTGAGACATAAATCGCACCTTTACCTAAGACCATAAAAAATACAGCCCAACAATCCCAACAAAAAACCATGAGCAAAACATTCTAATTAACCGGCTATTGAATGAGCTCCATTCTATCCCTAATTACGAAGAAAACAAACAAAAACTACCCACCTTTTGTTTGCAAGGAAGCCAATGAAAGGGAGCCATTCAAAAATGTGCCCAAGGCGTCGACCCAGCAATTATTACTGTTGCGACCGAACAATGAAGAATTGTGATTTAAAGCTTTAGAATTAGCGAAGAAACTAAATTCATGCCAAATATGAGTTCATGTTTTTCAAATGGGTTGTTAAGGCGGAGTTTGTTTAACGAGTAAAATATTATAAACTAGCTTTTCCCCTCGATTCCGCTCCCGTCCCGAGGAAATTACATCCTACGCCCGAATAAGAATAATAGTCTAACGACCATTCCCAATAACCTATCTATCTCTTTGCTTACTAGAGATAGAATTTTGACATTAGCCCCATACAAGTAATGTCAAATTCCTATTTCTAGTAAGCAACTCTAGAGAAAGACGGAATATTGAATTCCGCAGTACGAGTAAGTCTTTTGTCAAGCTCTAAACAGTTCAATAGCTTTAGAATAAAAGCAGGACAGACAGACAGAGCTTCTCTCGCATTTATAATATTAGTAGGTAAGCATTTAGTTTATAGAAGCATGTGTAGAATAAATGTGGAATAATGGTGAAGGAAGAACAGTGAATCAAGCTACCGTTTGGGAGGTAGAGAAGATGAAGATTTAGAAACACATGGGCTCGCTTACATGCTTTAATTGCAAGGAATTTGGTCTATTTTTGATTTGTTTATATTGTTTTATAAAAGCTTTATTTATTCTATTTACGTTTTGTTTTATTTTCAGCACACAAAGCCGTATTTGCGCTGTGGTTTTTTTGTTAGCTGTGTAGAACGCGTTTTGGCAACAGTAACGTGGCGGAACAAATTATGGGTTAAATGTTTGCGTTATGCGGTATTTAGTATATTAAGTACAAGCTTTTCACTCGGAAATACTTCACCTAGTTTTATTGTTACTCTGTATCTATAATAATGTATCCTACTTAATATTATAAATGCGTAAGTTTGTATGTGTGTTTGTTTGTTATTCCTCACGCCAAATCTGATGAACGGATTTTGATGAAATTTGACAGTAATATAGATGTCCTCTTTACATGAGTAAAATCTGAGCCCGTTTTCTATAACTACTTAGTACTTAGTCAGCTTATTTTAATCGAGGTGCAGAAAGTAGTTCCCTGGGGAATTGGGTGAAACTGCTGGCAGAAGCCAGTTTTTCCATATGTCAAAGTTACAGTTCTAAGAGGAGACTCAAAACGGTCACAGTTCATACCAAACTTTATGGCAGCTTCTAAGGTACTCAGTACTTCAAAATCTTTATTACCTATCCTTCATTTCCCAAGCCCCCAACAAGATAAACATTAACCGACTACAATTAAGGAAGAGGTTCTGTAGGTATTCAGTACGTATATTTTAGCACATGTTACAGACAAACTATAATACTAAATACTAACGCCACCGTGTTTCAAACACCAAATTGCTTGCCAACGTGGATATTAATGCCAATATCGGGTTGAGATAATTTGTTGCAGCTATCTACTACCGACCTATATGGCTATGACTCGTTGGTCTAGTAATCGCAAAGCACCTATTGTACACGGAATCTCTAGTTCGATTTCTGATTCAGGCCAGGGGATTTTAAGATACTTTCATAAAGCAGCCCCGAGGTGGAAGTTGGTGATTGACACACCCGTGCATCGGAGAGCACGTTAATGTCGGTCCTGCGCCTGATCTCTCTCCGGTCGCGTCGGATTGCCGTCCCATCGGGATATGAGAGTAAGGGAATAGGGAGTGCACCTATGTCAGCTAAAATGCTTGTGCACTATAATATGTCCTGTGCAGCTGGCTGATCTCTTTATATGTGAACAGCCGCCGTAGCCGACAATCGGCTAGGACGCTATTATTATTGTACACGGAATCTCAAGTTCGATTCCAGGTTCAGGCCAGACAAACTCTTCAGCTTTATAATATTAGTATACATTAATAGTTACTGTGATTCAATTTCCCATCCATTAAATTAACGAAGAAAAATCGCTGTGATTATCTTTCCATATTCCCCAGATATCGCTTAAAACAGCCTCGCCTTAACAAAACGTTTTGACCTCCAACGGGATTCAAATTGTGAAACTTGGAAAGCTTTTGATTCCGAAAATAATTAGCAAGATTACGACTGCTGAGGTTTTCAACGAACTCATAATTATGATGGATTGAGAATTAGTTCGTAATCTTATAAGGTTATAATTATATTTTCTTAAAATCTTAATACTTTAAATTTCTGAACATTTATTAAACGTTTTTTGATTGAAATGGCTACATTTCTTCATTGAATCTAGGTGTTTTAAGCACATTTGATAAAGGACAAAATTTTCTGTTGTGGATATATTTACTGCTCTGAGGGGCTTTCCAGGTAAAGTTCTAGGTATGTTTCTGACAAATAATGCCATAGAAAAGTAGTCAAAATTAAAACATTTCTATAGCATCATCTGTCAGATAGCTATTTAAAACTTTATCTGGAACCTTTGTAACTAGACCTAATTATCATAATCTAATTTGGGGGCACGGCAGTGCCCCCGCCAAGTCGAGTGCAAAGCAAACACTGCCGTACCATCCTTTAATGGAACCATTTCGACGCATTTTCAGGCCCCTGTTTGAGAATCTCTGGATAATACCGGAACGCTGAAATTTTCATCATCCAGAAAGCTATAATCACATACGTAAAAACCAGAATTTCAAGTCTGTAGATCATTTAATTCCGAAGTTAAGCGAAAGCAAAGTTTCGTATTTACGACACTCACTCACTCATGATCATCAAAATAGAACTAGTACTTCCAATGAAGTCAGAGAGCTGAAATTTGGAACAGAGTTAGGATTTAATGACCAAATATAGGGAAAACTACAAAAACTAGGATAATCGAAGATCTGGAGTACCTGGTGACCCTGATTAGAAAACACAAATGCCCAACCAAACTATTAGAGGATTCAACATAACGCCTTAGGTAGATATCAATAAGCTCACGTTTCTACAAAAAGAAGTGAAATCCCACCAAAAACATTCTGTAAAAAACTAGCCAATTCTCGCTGAAGCTGCTTGTTTATCTCTAAAAAGTAATGAAATCTAGACAAAGTCGTGCTGCGTCTAAGGATTCTTACTACGATTTCTTTACTATTATAGTTAAGCCATTGAACATTCTTTAAACGTTAGTGAGTACAAGTCAACGGCCAGTCATATAGCATTAACTATAATAGTAAAGAAATCGTAGTAAGAATCCTTAGACTCAGCACGACTTTGTCTAGATTTCATTACTTTTTAGAGATAAACAAGCAGCTTCAGCGAGAATTGGCTAATTTTTTACAGAATGTTTTTGGTGGCATACATTCTATTAAATGTACATTCTTATATGGGGTAATAAAAAAGAATTTGCAAAAAGTTTCTCTCCGGCGGGGAATCGAACCCCGGTCTCCCGCGTGACAGGCGGGGATACTTACCACTATACTACCGAAGACTTGCGATGTAATTCGAAATTTCACTATCAATTCTTAATATTTAGGCAGTTATTAATGAACGTTGATAATATCTATTGTATTTTATGTATGACTGTCAACTATTTCAACATTTGTACAATTATTTACACAATTGCGTTGTGTCGAATGTGTCATTGAGGAATTTAATCTATACTTAAAATGATTAAGCTGACGAGTTTCTTTGTTTGTTTGAACGCGCTAATCTCAGGAACTACTGGTCTGATTGGAAAAAAAAAACTTTTTACAAAAAAACAAAACCGACTTCAGAAAAAAACACTGAAAGGGATAAAATAAAACTTTTCACATGGCTCTAGAAGTCGGTGTCTGCAGGTCTGTTGACTGTGTTTATTTTGCCACCGACTTCTAGAGCCATGTGAAAAGTTTTATTTTATCCCTTTCAGTGTTTTTTTGTGAAGTCGGTTTTGTTTTTTTGTAAAAAGTTTTTTTATTTTATGCTTTTCAGTTTTCGGGTCTAAAACTATAATATCTTTAATACCCATACCCACCCACAGTGACAGTCGGTACTGTAATAGTATCATCGACGTAAAAAAGCGTACGAAATTTGAAGAGTTCTCTCAATTTCTCCAGGATCCCATCATCAGATCCTGGTCTCCTTACCATGGGACCACACCGACATCGTACTCTTTCAAACACAAAAAGAATTTCTCAAATCGGTCTATAACTGCCGGAGATATGGATTAACATACAAAAAAAAAAAAAAATACGGTCGAATTGAGAACCTCCTCCTTTTTGGGAAGTCGGTTAAAAATCTTTCAATGTTAGATAGCCCATTTATCGAGGAAGGCTATAAGCTACTTTTTATCCTGGTGCATGCAGTAGTTCTCACGGGAAAGCGGGTGAAACCGCTGGCAGAAGCTAGTTTTCTATAAACGTAGTTGGCTAAGTTTCTTCAACGAACTACCTACTTACATAGTTATTTAATGTCTGGTTGACGGTTCCTGTTACCAATAGGCTGATTATTTCTTTAGAAATTGCAATTCAACGTGGCAATGCTGCCAGTACCTATCTTGTGCATGCTAGTGGTCGACAGTATATGGAGAATACGTTGATGCTTTTTAGTACAGACGACAGCAGGTCAACGTATACGAATCTGTCAAATTTTACCAATTAAACATTAACCTACCCCCATTGTGATAAGGTTGAAAATCGATTGCAGAAATTTAACAGATTGTGGTAACTTGATGTGCTGCCGTCTGTACCTACATGGATGGTTACTTTGTAGCGTAAGTAAGTTACATTTTAATAACTTCACAGTAGCATGAGTCATAATGCGATACATATAGATTGTTTAACTACTCTATGTCTGCGTCGTAGACAGTGAAGTGGTTGATAATATTCTTTATTACCTTGAATTTATTATATTAAGAAACCAACCTTCACATTTTGGATGTTAGTGCAGAGTAGGATGATTTCAGAAGGTAGCTTTAAGACGATGACATACCTGTAGCAATGGATAAACTTAAATAAGCTATAGTAGTTAGACTTGCTAAATTATAGCTAGATAAATAATCCTGGGATTTCCGAAAAGAGAATATGAGGCAGCCTTGCTAGAAGTACGTCAAAAGTCAATTGATTATACGGAACCAGAACATCGTCTAATTAATGTGAAACATTCGGACCTCTTTACTAACGATACTCACTAAGATGTCACTTCAAGCTTATTATTATTTAAACAGAAAATAAAAAATATAGTAAGTAAGTATTGTGTTTAGATACTTATTCAACAACAAGAAACTATACAAAAAAATGCTTCCATTTTACAATGACAAATAATGTTGATCTTATAGCAAAAAAAAAAAAGATTGCGCCTAAATAATTCTCATTTGGCAACATAATAATTAACAAAAAATCCAAATATAGTATTTCAATCTTACAAAAAAAAACAAAGAAACAAAAAATCTATTCCAAATTCAAAACTAAATCTGATATAAAAACTCCTTCCAAAAACCACAAAACTTCTTTCACAATTCCACTTCGAAATTCAAATCTTTCAAAGAGTAGGGGCCAGCCCTCATTCAATTTATTAAGCAAGGGATCTAAGGTTGCTTACTTTGCGATTCGTATGGCTTAACCTGACGGCGTTTTAAGAAAATGAACTTAACATAAAGGTATAGCTAGGCATTCTATTTAATTACTAACACTTACTAGATTGGTTTTGGGTAGACTATTTTTCTGGAAAAGAGTTTTTGTAAGTAATTTTTTGCAGTTTTAATTTGATAGCACTATAGGTCTTGATACTTTATTATGGCTGTGGGCAAAAGTGCGAAACTAAGAGGCCAAAACATATTTTTTGTCATTTTTTGAAGTGAAAACTTCTTTAGCGGCGTTGAGCACTTTTTGTATGGGGAAAAATATATAAACTCGCGACAGGTATCACGTGACCGAAATGTGAAACCCTAAATCGTGAAACCCAAAATCGTGATACCCGAAATCGTGAAACCCGAAATTCTATAGAAATTCCGTAAGTACAGGTCGGTAAGATATTTTATGACGTTTCAAACATGTGAAATTTGACAATAGTGTCAGGCTTAGTAATTATCATTTAAAATCATAGATGGAGTTTGGGTTTTTATTTTTATAAAATGAAATGGTGCCGGAGTATCTTTAGGTTAGCATCCAGGCCACAGCAATAAACTCAAAATATATATTTGAATAATTTTAGCTCAACCAGAACCCTCAAAATCGAGGAAAGACATGTGAGAAAAAATGTGTTGCGCCATCTATAATTTTTCAAAGTCAAGTAGTTAGTCAAGTA
>NWSH02000296.1:6823319-6848717 GCA_002382865.2 Heliothis virescens | reverse complement strand
AAATCGTGAAACCCGAAATTCTATAGAAATTCCGTAAGTACAGGTCGGTAAGATATTTTATGACGTTTCAAACATGTGAAATTTGACAATAGTGTCAGGCTTAGTAATTATCATTTAAAATCATAGATGGAGTTTGGGTTTTTATTTTTATAAAATGAAATGGTGCCGGAGTATCTTTAGGTTAGCATCCAGGCCACAGCAATAAACTCAAAATATATATTTGAATAATTTTAGCTCAACCAGAACCCTCAAAATCGAGGAAAGACATGTGAGAAAAAATGTGTTGCGCCATCTATAATTTTTCAAAGTCAAGTAGTTAGTCAAGTATGAAAGTACGAGTATAGTTTTTATTCTTCAAAATCATAGATGGAGTCGTGCTTAAATTTTGATTATATTTAATCGTGTTGGGGTATACCTTCCAGTACAGTCATATGGACAAAAGTTTTTTTTGAGAAACTTTCAATATCGAGAGCAAGTGATGACAGTAAAAAGTAGTTGTGCTCTTTCTTCATTCCTTAATCTCAAAAAAATATTAAAAACGCATAAAGTTAATATTCATGTTTTCACTTCTGCCTGCACTCCCGGAGTGCAACCTGGTGTTTTTTTTTTCTCTATTTAACCTCAAAGTAGAAGTCTTTAATAATATATTATAAACAAATTGTTCGTAATTTTACTTGTACCTGGTTCGATTTAAAAAATTAAGGCACTTTCTATTCGCACGCGCGAAGATGTTCGCACGGGATGTGATTTTGACTAGTTTAAGCCCCACTGGACTCCACTATATTTTTTGGTAATTATAACTGTTTTAAACCATTTATTATAACGATAATACCATAAATCCTGAAATGGAGGAAATGCATAATTGTCTCAATTTACTTTGGAAATTGAATTTGACTTAGTAACTTTAGGTCCCGCGTCCCGAAGGATTTCTCTTGACCTATTCTAACTCAGATTTCTTGCATAGATAAGTATGAAATGAAATTTTATTTAGATGGCCTTGTGTTTATTTATATTTGGTAATCTAAACTAATATCATAAATCTATACTAATATTATAAAGCTGAAGAGTTTGTCTGTTTGAACGCGCTAATTTCAGGAACTACTGGTCCGATTAGAAAAAATCTTTCATTGTTAGATAGCCCATTTATCGAGGTAAGCTATAGGCTACTTTTTATCCAGGTGCGCGAGTAGTTCCCACGGAACGCGGGTGAAACCGCTGGCAGAAGCTAGTTATATAATGGTCACCCATCCAAAAACCGACCGTGAAGGTGTTACTTTCCACAACAACAGCTTCAGCATGAGTAAGGTGACCATACTTGTTGTTTTACCAGGAACATTCTACGCAGTACAAAGGCTGAGAAATAGTAAATCCGTTTTACATACAAGCGAGTTCTGTAGCACAAACATGCTAGGACAAACGCTGTAACGTTTGTAGCGTTGAAAATGTATATGTAGTTTTGTTTAATTACGTGGCAATTTAAAATAGTGTACTGACATAGAATCCTGGTAGAACTGGTTTCCTTATACAGATGAACAAATAGTGTAATAAGTCAGACATATTATTGCCTAATTTTATCGAAACCTTTTGAGCTGTGATCGAATAACAAATAAACAAACCTACAAACCTTGTCATTAAAAGTATTTGTTTATTTTGTGTTACGAACGGGATTAGCTTTTTGTTGTTTAAGTATTTTGTTATTTAATTTTTAATAGATGTTAAATTCTTTAAATTTTGTATTTTTTTATATTATTTTTAATGTCTGAAATAGTACAATTTAGATTAAGACCACATTATCGCATTGGGCGTAAGCCTGTAATGGTATTGTACGGTAAGATAGAATAAAAAATCTTCAGTGTAAGACAGCCCATTTATATAGCAAAGCTATGAACTACTTGTTAAAAGGCTCGCGAAGTAGTTCCCATAGGATACACACACACGTATTTACACGCACACAAACAAAACACTGTATTCTAACACCACCTAGAACGTAGTACCGTCCCTCGACATTTGAGATATCTGGTCTGTGTAATTACCCAATAGCGGGATGTAAGGTAATTATCAGTTGATTTAGTGAGGTGGAACCTAAAGCAGCCTCTGTTTAGTTAGCTGGTAGACCGCAACGGTAGGAAGCTTTGTAATTGCACAACTATTGTATAAATTAGCCGGAATTTATGGAGGTATGGTATGCGTTTTGGTAGAAAACACAGTTTATTATTACGCCTTTCATCGGATGGGTAGGCAGATGTGTACCTGAATATCAGTTTCAGTAGCTGAGTTTATACCAATGCATTTCATCCCATTGTCCATCCACGTTCATCCTTGCAAAATTGTGCTCATTAGTCTTCTACTACGTCTACTATACCATGGTAAGGTATGTGATACTGACTGTCCGTCCTCACGACCGGTTCCTACAAAGTTTTTAATACAGCACACAAAAAGTATAATCCCATAACTATGAACCCACATTTCTGTCCTAAAACTAACTGTCATGCCCCACACCACACACTTAACAAATCAATCAACCGCAACACTACAGGAGGCCCATCAAATCAAAATCCAGAAAAAAGCGGTTACACTATAAAACCCTACCAGATTTAAAGGTAATCCAATCACGAGGCCCCAACGGCTACTACGCGAGTATCCTCGAATAGAAACGTACACAGCAATCAGCTTTGTGAATGGGTCGGTTCATAAAACGGCTTTCCACCTACCCTCGTATCTGGGTCAGATGGGTTTCGAACCGCGTTGGCGTTGCAGCTTCGTTGCTGCAAACTTTTGATGCTTTTAAGTTAATTAGATGATTTTGATGATGGAGAGCTTTGGTTTTGAAGGATTATCTCCTTAATTATAATGATGGGGTCAGAAATTTTCGAGCTTTTGTGTAATGTGAAATCTAAGCTAAAGCTTTTTGTTTACGACAGTTCTTCTAGGTATCTACTTGATTAAATTGATAGATAATTATATTATCTTAAACTATACAGAATTTAATGATCCTCTTAGTTAAACAACGGTATTGGATAGTATAGTTATTGCCTGGTAAGTCGAATCCCATTCGTCTCAAAAATTCCTGTAGGAATATTTTGTACCCCAACTGTCTGAGTAATCAGATGTAGTGTTTAAACACTTCGACCACCCAAAAATAATTGAGGCACAAAAAAAAATTTTTTCATAATTTAATTTCTCAAAAACAAACTGTATGTAATAAATAGGTAGTTTCATTTCTAAACTAGCTTTCTACTAGAGAAACCTTGTATCTGAGAGTCCGTTAGTTTACAGAAGTGCGGTATGTAGCGAGCGGAGAGCCGTGGCTATTTACTTTACCTCTCTCTACGCTTCCAACCATATCCCGTAACGTCGAGAGCATTGCAAATAATCTCGATTTATGGAGTCAAACAAAAACTTATCCCTCTATAGGTTTTTAATGATAAAATTCGAAAATGTAGTCGTAAATAAACAAAATGGCGAGTTTGTTTGAAGGTAGTGTATTAAATTGCAGACACAATTTTGCCAACTTTTACTATAAAACAATTACCAGATACACACAATTACAGAATAATTCTGAAATAATTCAAGAATATTTTTTTTTCACATTTAGACCACAATAAAATTGAAAACAAAATATTTTTTCTGCAGTAGATGTCTACTGTTGGTGCCCAAAACGTGGTAACCAACGAAAACACCTCCCATAATAATAAGAGGCAGCGTGCACAACTGCTATGCCAGCACAAACACGGCATAGCAGTATTGACACGGAGGCAGTAACTACGTGCACCGTGTTTATTCTGCCTACGAGTCTCGACGATGCAAATATCTCGTTTGTTTAGTTAAAACCAAACGTAGGAATTTGCTGCTGTATTTTGGATACGGTTCTGCTAAATAAAGGTGGTTACGTGTTGTAATTGGTAGCTGTAAGCGTACGGTGAACGCCTGGTTACCTATTCCTGTTTTGTGGCAAAGAATTAGTTTAAAAATTGCTGGGTATCCTTATCCGAATCTAGGTTAAGATTATTCATTATCGTCAGACAAGCTTTACTTGTTTTTTTTTTATCTTGTATTGTTCCACTGCAGGGTAAAAGCCTGGATTTATTTGCACTTTATTTATTTTATCTTTCGTGACGTGACACTTTATTTCTTACAATAAATTGTTTCTTCAACTCCAAAACTGACTTTTTATACACTTAAACTTTCAAAATACTAACGTCAAATCAAAAAGAACAATACTTTATTCAGTGCTTCCTCTATTTCGGCTAAAAAAGCTTACGAAGCGAGCAAAGCCGCGCGAGTCAGCGCGAGTTTTAGCGAAATCGGATTAGTTTCGTTTAGACGAGAATTTTACCGGCACGAATGCGTATCTGGTAAAGTATAAAACTAAAAGTTTCGAGGAAAATTTTCACGTTTTTTTTTCTTTTGTGTAAAATCACAATGATGCATTATTTTACTCATTGTTTTCTCTTTTAACATGGTCATTATATGAATGTGAACCTTGATGCAAAAATTTATTCTATACAAATTTTAGGCATTTTTCAAATCAAATTCAGACCTAATTCTTTTAAGATAACATTTACAACGATTCTTTCTGTTCTTTTTACAGATGTCAGCAGGTCAACCTGCCCGAATCTGTTAAAATGTGTTGAAGACATTTGACAGACTGAGGTAGGTTGATTTGCTGGCGTCTGAACTCAGTTACCTTAATCGAGATAACATTGCCAAAAGGGGGCCGGCACTATTTATCCAGAAAGTTTAAGCTTACAGTAAAATGTAAGTACCAAAAAAGCAGTAAAAATACCACAACTCAAATCATATACCTCGTATTACTTCCACAATCTCCAAATATTTCTATTCCACTGACTTCGAATCCTATCACAGAAAATTCGCAATAAATAAAAATAAATTCGAAGTCCCACAGCATACACATCAATGTATATAAAATTATTCATTGCCGGTCAGGTGGACAGTCTCATGTATTATTCTGAAGCCTTGTTACCCTACTTGTGGGTCGGACGATAAATCCGATATCCTTGGTAATGCTTGATTTTGTGGACACCCTACTCGAACTGGACCAGTCTTACCAAAATATAGTATGTTGTTACAGTTTGCGATAATACTGCAGCTTTTGATGGTGAACGGTTATTTAATAAAACCAATTATATAATAATGTTCACACCCTTTAAATTGTGTGTACAGACAACAGCACATCAAGTTACCACAATCTGTCAAATTTCTGCAGTCGATTTTCAACCTTATAGCAATGGGGGTAGGTTAATGTTTGATTGGTAAAATTTGACAGATTCGTATACGTTGACCTGCTGTTGTCTGTACATAACATTACTAGGTTAAAATCCCGTTTTTTTCCGTTTCCGTGGGAATTTCGGAAAATCCTTTCTTATCTCGCGTGAGAGTCAAAAGATGAACCTCTGTGCAAAATTTCAGCTTTATCGGTTTACGCGTTTGGGTCCTGCGTTGATGAGTCAGTGAATGAGTCAGGATTTTGATTTTTATATATGTAGGTATAGAAGAAAAACATGACAATGTTTGTTTGTTTTATTACGTCAGTAAAAATATAACAAGCTGTTTCGTCAAAACCAGTTTTAAAACAAAGGAAATGCCAAAAATCCATACAAAATTGGGCCTGACATTACAGGGCTGAAATTTGGCCACAAGCTAAAGTATATGGGAAGGTTTCAAGAGCCTAAGTATCGCGTCTCCTGGCAATGGCCCAATTGGTAAAATCAGACAAAGTTAGATGTCAACATGTCAAAACGTATTACTTTGACAAGGTTCCTTTTTATACTTCTAAAAAACATAGCCAGCCTACTCCCATTTTGGTCGTTGAAAATTTTTCAGCTTTTTTCATACTATTACTAACACGGCCATATTTTACAACACCCCACATAGTGCAGGATTTATGTTGCCACTCGGAAAAAAGCTTTAAGTATTCGTTAAAATATGTTCCCTATTCAATGTTCCATATTCATTTACCTTCGTATGTAATGTTCTTAGGTGTGGAGTACCAGAAAAAAAAATTTGATACAGGCGACAGGAAATCAATCTACCCAAATATGTCAAATTTTACCAATCGAACATTAACCTTGCACTATTGTGATAAGGTTAAAAATCTATTGAAGAGCGACTTTGAGGTACGTCCATGTGCAAAAGTTGAACATAATCTGAACTTACATAATCGGAAGGTAGGATCTTTAAATTGTTTAGATTTTGTCTGGGATAAACGTAAAGGCTCTGAAATTTAAAAAACCGACCTAGAGCGAATCGGACTCATGCATAAAGTGTTCCGTAGAATCTATAAAACGAACAAAAAAGATACTTTTGTTGTATGGGAGCCCTTGAAATATACATTCTATTTCAGTTTTCAAAAGCGGCAACAGAAATACATAAGCTCTAAAAATTTCAACAGTAACTACCACAGCTCATGAGATACGATGGACAGACGGACACCAAAGTCTTAGGAAGAGGGTCTCGTTTTACCCTTGGCTACATACCCTTAAAAATCTATTTCTATTTCTGTCAATACCCATTTGTCGTAATAAATGCCACGGCAAAAATATTTCAGCACCCATCTGGGGAATAAAATGTAGGCACACACAAATATCGTGACAGTGAAATACTATTTCTGTAAAAAAGCATACCTATTTTTTGCTAGACTCTAATGGATTGTAAGCTTTTGAGTAGCTGTTAAGGTGGGATTCCATCGGGGTGCGACACAGTGATTTTTAAAAATAACCGCAACGCGTAGGTACACGTTTTTTGTTGGCGGAAAATTTTGGTGGAATCTCACTTTAAGGGTATGTTACAATATAGTAGGTACAACTAAATAATTCGTGTAAAAAGTGTAAGGGGGCAAACCAGCATCATCTTGTTCCGATTGCCAACCTCACCTGCCCGTGGTGCACCCTGCTGAAAAACGGCCGAGGCTCTAGCGACCGACTGGTGGCACAACCACAACAGAGTACCAAATGGGATATTAAAAGCAGATATGGACAGCAGCATCTCCGAAGCTAAAAATATCCCACACTGCGCTCACCAACACGCATGCCCAGCGCGTTGAGTATGGGTACATCCCCCCAGCTCGGGGGAGGCCTTTGTCCAACAGTGGACATTTTAGCCTGTAACGATGAATTAATTAGTGATAGAAATAAAATCCTTCTTCCTTCGTACTACATTTTCATTTGGCGTGCCAATATTCTATCTACATAATCTATACATATAAAAATCAAAGTTCTGACTCATTCACTGACTTATCAACGCAGGGCCCAAACCCGTGAACCTATAACGCTGAAATTTTGCACAGAGGTTCATCTTAAGACTCTTACGGATTTCCAGAAATTCCCACGCGACCGAAAAAAACAGGATTTTAAGTTTCACGCGGGTGAAGCCGCTGGCATAAGTTAGAATTTGATGTTTCTATAGAAAAATTAAACTTTCCTCACAAGTCCTACAAACGATTGGCATGGGAACTGAATCTCACTATAATATGTATTAATTACTCCGTGCGGGTTGTCCAGCAGTCCTGTATTGAAACAATAAATTAATTTCAGTGTTTACACAGCCAATAATTATTATTTCTGTTGTCCAAACAGACATGAAATGTATTTTGTAATTGACTCTTGTTTGTGCAACGATAATAATTGTGTTATGGATATGTTATTTATTATTAATAACATTGTGTTGATATTGATCTGCTAAAAACACTTTGACAAAAAAAAAATACATTATTCGAAGTGATGGGCATACTATCCTATCCTACTAAATTCAAATTTGTATTTTTGTGATAAATCTTTAATAGTTTTTTCTAGGATTTTTGAATTTCAGTCATTGCTAATCTATCATTGTGTCCTAGAGCACTCACATTTAGGATTGAGAATCAATAGTTGAACATGGCTAGTCGTGTTTCTGCGGCTAAGATGATGATGATGAAAAGCTCCTATTATCTACAAGCCCCATTTGAGCCCCATACAACAATAAAAGAATCTATTTCCTCCTCTGGCCTCTTTAAGACATAGGTAATTACAGGTGTATATCAGAATATGACTGATTATATCGAAAATTTACATGTCGCAATTAGTACAAATCGCAAAATATCTTAATCCTAAATTCTTATAATGCTCTTTACATCAAGATTTGAACTTTTTCTTCCTTTTTAGGGTTCCGTACCCAAATGGGTAAAACAGGACCCTTTTATTAAGACTTCGTTGCCTGTCTGTCTGTATCTCATAAGCCGTGATAGCTAGAAAGCTGAAATCTTCACAAATGATGTATTTCCGTTGCCGCTATAACAACAAATACTAAAAATTGAATAAAAGCTTTTAAAAAAATAATTAAGGGGGATGGTTTACGGAACCCTTCTTCGAGTCCAACTAGCACTTGGCCGGTTTTTTTTTCTTATGAAGATTTCTCGAACCACTCCTCCAGTAGTAGAGTAAAAAATACAAGCTGCTACTAGGAAATAATAACCGTGCTATATCTCAACCCCTAAATACAGCCAGGGTATATTAACTACAATGTGCTGGGAATCAGAGCGGACAAGATTTATTGTAGCACACCGACCTACGGTGAAGCTGCGTTCAGGAGATGAGATGAACGAGCAAGCTGTTTTAGCCGACCAAAAAGGTGTAGGTTCTCAATTCGGCTGTTATGCGTATGCTTATGGTTGAAAAGTCGGTCTCTTTGCTAAAATATTAGGAGATTTATGGCGAATTTGTACAAACGACTAGCCGTTTTCCCGCGGTTTCACTCGCATCCCGTGGGAATTACTGCCCGTACCCGGATGAAATATAACCTATGTCACTCGTGGATTATGTAGCTTTCGAATGGTGAAAGAATTTTTAAAATCGGTCCAGTAGTTTTTGAGCCTATTCATTACAACCAAACAAACAAACAAAGTTTTCCTCTTTATAATATNAAATATAGCCTATGTCACTCGTGGATAATGTAGCTTTCGAATGGTGAAAGAATTTTTAAAATCGGTCCAGTAGTTTTTGAGCCTATTCATTACAACCAAACAAACAAACAAAGTTTTCCTCTTTATAATATGAGTATAGATCTGTCTGTGAATTTGTTTACTAGAGATATGAATTTGACATGGCTTTCGTATGGTGCTAATGTTGAAAACATGAAATCCTATCTATAAAGAACAAATCCACAGTTAGATAGGTTATTGAAATCAGCATTAATTGGTTCGCAATACACATGTTATCAATTAAGGTGATGTTTGCACTAAATCGGTCGCTTTCCCGCATCGGGATGAAAAGTGAAATATACTCATCTCCAAGATACCACCATTTCTTCCATCATCATTGACTGCATTCAAAGTTACACTACACGGCTTAGACACAAGTTCACCGACAGCATAAACGTCCGTTTTCCTTGACTGCTATATTTTTAACCGACTTCCCAAAAAGGAAGAGGTTCTCAATTCGACCGTATTTTTTTATTTTTTTTTTGTCTTATGATGGGATCCTGGAGAAATTGAGAGAACTCTTCAAATTTTGTACACTTTTTTACGTCGATGATACTATTACGGGACTGACTGTCACTGTGGGTGGGTATGGGTATTAAAGTTATANTTTTTCCCTGTTTTATCCTGTGGCTCCTAAAAAGTCTTGTGTACACATAATAGTAAATTCTGCCAGCACTAGGGCAGTGCGAGTAAGTAACGATGCACTAGCCCGAGCACTGGACCGATGTAAGGCCGCGTTCGTATTGAAGATCAGCGGAGATGAACGAAACAGAGAAGTAAAGCTAAGGCTATCATCATTGAATGCTTCCAAATTGCCTACTAGTAAATTTCTTAAAACAATTGTTTATTTTGAAAATTGAACGTGAAAAAACTTTTTACAAAAAACAAAACCGACTTCACAAAAAAACACTGAAAGGGATAAAATAAAACTTCTCACATGGCTCTAGAAGTCGGTGGCAAAATAAACACAGTCAACGGACCTGCAGACACCGACTTCTAGAGCCATATGAGAAGTTTTATTTTATCCCTTTCAGTGTTTTTTTGTGAAGTCGGTTTTGTTTTTTGTAAAAAGTTTTTTCACGTTCAATTTTCAAAATAAACAATTGTTTTAAGAAATTTACTAGTAGGCAATTTGGAAGCATTCAATGATGATAGCCTTAGCTTTACTTCTCTGTTTCGTTCATCTCCGCTGATCTTCAATACGAACGCGGCCTTACATCGGTCCAGTGCTCGGGCTAGTGCATCGTTACTTACTCGCACTGCCCTAGTGCTGGCAGAATTTACTATTATGTGTACACAAGACTTTTTAGGAGCCACAGGATAAAACAGGGAAAAAATCCTTTTGTGGGTAGAGAAGTGATAAAGACAGGGTATTTTTGTCCTGCCTAAATTAGGATTATTGATCACGTGTCTCTTCTTTTTGACTTATATAATAGCAGGAACATACCAATTAGTTATATTTTTAGTATCCCACACCTGCGTACTGTAGGAATTAGCTTCTGCATCTGGATAAAGAATATAGCATTTAAGGGAGTAGTCTTCCTCTATAAATGGGCTATCTAACACTGAAATAATTTCTCAAATCGGATCACTAGTTCCTAAGATAAGAGCGTTGACGCAAACAAATTCGGTTTTATCATATTACCTAGTACGTATAAAAAATACCAACGCATGGCATCACCGCAATAGGAAAATTTACAACTTTACAAGCAATTATAAACTCTTTGTAAAAAGAGTAGTGGCTATTTTATTATGACTTTAATTGTTTTGAAAATAAATAGAAGCCGTTTGTGTTCGCGGAGAGATTTTATGACCACAGTGGGACAAAAATGTGCAAATTATTTTTATTCTCACCATTTAATTGCATGCCGTTCCAACTAAGAAGGCATGTTATACAAAAAACAATTGTGAGCCCAAATAAAAACATTTTTTATCGTGAAATGCTATAAATTGTTAAAAAAAACTTATAAAACCAGATTATATCAGGTATCGTTTAAAAAAGAATTGGGAAAAACCACAAAAAGATTCTCTCCGGCGGGGAATCGAACCCCGGTCTCCCGCGTGACAGGCGGGGATACTTACCACTATACTACCGAAGATGTATTTACATTGTTGAAATTATGGTTCCATACATACTAACGAATACTATGAATGACGTCATGCTACTATAGGTGCTTGTGTGAATCACTAATGTAAATGCGCCATTGATGATAATTACAATTCCACTTGAATAGTATATTATTATTTTTATTTCTTCCAACTATCGATTAGACTGGGCTACTTTACAATATGATATTATTTTCTTGAATGAAACAATATCCTTCCATTATATTGGATATTTCTATTACAAATGCTTAAAACAGCAGAAACCTTAACTAAACAATAAATAAAACATCAATCTAACATTTTCCTCAAAAACTTGCTGAAACTCACTAACTATGCCTCGTCATTATAACTTAAAGCATCGTCCATTACGGCCCAAACTTCTTAGACACTTGTTCTAAAAGTTAGTTCAATAACTTTTACAACGCTAACGATGGCCGCGATGGCTTGGCATCCTATATTTAATTGTTCTTTCAAATATCACCAGTATATTTAGACACGCGGTAAAAATAGAAACTAGTTTTATTAGTTGATAATTTGACTCTTATCGTGACAAATGGCGTCGCAACGAGGTGTCAAATTGTTTTGGACAAAAGGCTGAAGTTTAATGTTTGTGTCAATAGATGGCGCTGTACTCAATTTCTGATTGGACTCCCAGAGTTTTTTTTATATATTTTAAACAAAAGAATAAAGATTGTTATGTAATTCTAATAGTGTTTTTCATGGACTAGTTATTCATATGGGTAGCCTCATAAATAATTTGAGAAACGCCTATACTATAAAAGTTCTACAACTAGGTATCAGTCCATTGTTGTTCCCCTTCAAAAGTCAACAACGAATGTTGTTATATGGCCATTTACTTCCACAAGTAACGATTATACCAAATGATGATTGAACGAACAAGAAAATAGTCCATCTTGACCTTTTTAATCTCCCATCTACGATGCCATGTATCATCTTTATAGTGTACACTCGACGTTAAAAGGGTGCTATTTGATTGACGACCTCACCGCCTTAATACACACTTACCTGACACTTAGCACATACAAAAATATACCTTATATCCTCTACTTAAGGTTCAAACAAACTGCAGATGTATCTTTGCTAAAAAAAGGGGGAAATAGACACAAAACGATAACCGATTGGTTGTCAATGTCAGTCTCATAGTAGATTTCTTTGTCGGTTGGTTGGGTCCAATTTGGGTCAAATCTGGGAGTAACAAGGCTATTGTGTTTGACAAGTTGGCCGCCAATATTGGCGATGACGTAATATTGGTAGGCTTTGAAATACCAACTGTGAATGAAGTTTATTTTTGGAGCTTATAGGTACAGAACAACCATATATAACTATAGCTACGAATATCAGTCTAGTATATCAGTCACTGAAGCTCCATTTCTATATTTATTTTTATATTTTCAGCGCCAATTTCACAGGTTCTAGATAAATTTCAAGATAACACACTGACAGATACTGCCATAACCCTGCGGGGCCCACTAGGGCCAGAGCCCGTCGGGGCTGCGGGTTGTTCGAAAGAGTTACCGCGGCCCTGGCGCACAAAGGGCTCCCAAAGGAACACGGTGGGTTTTAGTCAGTAAAAGTCTGACACTCCCTTCCGCTGCCACCCACAGCGGGAGGGGTCATACTGATGATTTCCCATCGATATAAAAAAATATATACTGCCATAAAAAAAAATCTATGGCGGTATCTGTCACCTGAACCTGTGAAACTGACCATCTCAATATTGTAATAGAATTTGTGGATGGAACAAACACAATGAGAGGTATTTTGGACAATATGCAAGAATGAATTTATTTAAATTCAGCAATTTATCATAATATTTTAGGTAATGGAACTCTTGACCGTACCTACTAATCTAACACTAATTTCCTTTCATGAAAAAATGGCAAAAAACCCATAATTAACACCGGAGCATCCCACAAGCCACCCAGTATTGGCTCCGTATATTATAGACTAATCTTAGAGCATATAACCATTTGGATACGATATTTATTGCAGTACTTTTTACCCTCGGCCAAAGGTAGAGAGCGCCACTCATATTTGTATGTGCGTAAATTATTTATGCTCATACGTGCGAAGTCAAAGCCGATATGCCGAAGGTTAAGCAACGCTTGACGAGGTCGGTCCGTGGTGACCATCTTGTCATGACGAGTTCTTCCGTGTTTCGGAAGGGACGATAAATTGGTTCCCGGCTGTCATTTGAACATTTTTGGCAGTCTTTACGGATTTTCAGAAAGCATAAGGTCTTATACCAAGGTGTATCGGGTTGCCCGGCTAACTGGGTTGTGAAGGGCAGATAGGCAGTCGCTCCATGTAAAACACTGGTTCTCAGCTGCTGAGCAAAATTTTGGAAAAAGGCAGATGATGTTTGTCAATTTTGTCGTATACTATACGTGCGTAACCATGTGTTCGAAAATGTATGAGTAAGGTATTACTATTTGTTGCGATGGCCCCACGCGTAAATTGGCAGGCTATTTCGCTAAGGTATACTTATATCAGTGGTTCTTAACCGGTGGTCCGCGGACCACTGGCAGTCCTTGGAAGCATCTCAAGTGGTCCGCAAGCTATGCCATTGCCAATAAATAAGTTACAAGAGTCAACACAACTTTACCCGAGCGCGTCAACGCCCGACTCGAGGCGGTTGCAGTAATTACCAACCTGACCCATAAACCAACTGAATGGTCCGCGGCATGACGAAAATTTAGACAAATGGTCCCTCAGGACAAAAAGGTTTAAGGACCACTGGTATATATGGTCATGGTGGTTCCCGTTGGTTAAATGTTCTAAACAGCCAACAGATGTACGTTATGGCCCCGAGGTCGTTTTTACGACTTCAATTGACTTTTAAGATTAAAATGCCGGCATTTCGCGAATCGTATGTGGTTATAATAAAGTTTTATGTTAGTGTTATCGCCTGTGAATTATGGGATTTGTTGAGTAGGTTTTTTGTTAGATTTTCTTGGGTTTGGTGAAAAATTTGGCATTTTACGTTTTAGATAGCTTTTTTAAGGAAAACTTTTTAAAATATTTTAGCGTTATTTGTTCAAAAATGTCCATCGTTAATGATAAACACACCAAGGCCCGCTATAATTTTAATTTTGGTAGTCCCGTACGGGAATCGAATCGAACCCACACCGTGCAGTAGCCCATACGACCGACCACTGCGTACGACAGTGAAATTGTTATACGAGTATATCCTGTATACCTACATTATTATACGCAAAAGTTTGCATGTACAGTATGTTTGTTCGTTTTTCATACAAATACTACATAATGGATTTTCATGAAATTTGGCAGTAATATAGCTTTATATCAAAATATCAAACCGACTTTTTATCCGGATAAAGTAAGTAGTTCTCTCGGAAAGTAGAAAAAACCGTAAAAATAATAATCTTTTTAAAAACGGTCTTGAAAAACAAATTAACATTCTAACCTTATAATCTTTTTAATCCCCCATTAAGATTCGCATACAAGCAATAAAGATAAATCTCATTCCACTTACAACAGAACAAAGCCTAAACATGCGGACACAATGTTCGGAGGAGGAATTTTAATTACTCCTACAAATAACACATTATTTCGGAAGGAATTCTGCTCCTTTCCTGGTCTGCTTTGTATGAAATTTAGGGAATCTTTGTTTATAAAAAAAATACACAAAACACACGCTAGTTTTCTTACAATGGGATAAGCAGAGATATGATGATTGCAGCCAGGCCGATTGTCAGCCATGACTGCTGTTCTCTCTAAGGAGATCAGCCAGATGTGCAGAAGCTGGTGCACTTCCCATTCCTTCACTCTTATGGCCCGATGGGACAGCAAATACACGACCTGAGGGAGATCTGGCGCAGGACCGGCCGCCCGACCGAATCACCTTTGCACCTTTTTTTTTGGGCAGCTTTGTGAGAGTTTTTTCAAAATTCCGGACCAACCCGAGACTTCGAGCACAGGAATCGTGCTATGCTTGCAGTACCAGATAAAGGATCTAGGAGCCAAGACCACATACGCAACCGTAAAGTCTTATCTAATAAAATCTTAAATAATCTATTTTACAAAGTTTATTTTATTTTTAGTGTTTTAGTCGGTTAATATGCCTAAATCCTTCTAAATCTTGCAGATAATATGTAAGAAAAACAGTTTAGACAAATCTAAATATATAAAACTCAAAGGTGACTGACTGACTGACTGACTGACATAGTGATCTATCAACGCACAGCCGAAACCACTGGATGGATCGGGCTGAAATTTGGGACGCAGGCAGATGTTATGACGTAGGCATCCGCTAAGAAAGGATTTCCCGAAATTCCCACGGGAACGGGAAAAAACGGGATTTCAAGTATAGCGCGGGCGAAGCCGCTGGCAGAAGCTAGTATGAAATAATCGCGCACCAACATACATACACAAATTACAGAACAATCCTCCTTTATTGAAGTCGGTTAAAATGCCCCCTATTTCTTCTCACGAAAAAATGGGTCTTTTTTCTACAATAGCCCAGTAAATAGGCCATCACAGTGTCATAGTAAAACGAGAGATAGTTTGAAAGGCCTACCGCGTGAGTCGACAGTGCCCTATTAATTCACTCACATCTTGCCACGGATTAATTCATCAGACGAGCAATCCAGTGAGTGACGGTGCTATGGATGTAGGGCACTGGATGAGCCACAGAAAATGGAGTGTAGAGGCTGTGTAGGTCACTTTTTTTGGGTGCGGTAATTATTGTGTAAAAACTGTAGCTACATAGTTCTTTTAAATATAATCCTATACATATCTATTCTAATATTATAAAGCTGAGGTGTTTGTTTGAAAAAATCTTTCAGTGTCAGATAGCCCATTCATCGAGGAAGGCTATAGGCTACTTTTTATCCGGGCGCGCGCAGTAGTTCCCAAGGAAAAGCGGGTGAAACCGCTGGCGGAAGCTAGCGTGTAATAAAATACAGAGAAAGATATTTTCAATTTTATTGAAATGTCCAGCTTGTTAAATTTTAAATGACATACTGACTCACTGATATTTGTTTAAGTGCGCTCACGGACTAGTCAATTACACGTCCATGAGTGCGCCTAATAATTAGGTGTATAAAAATATTTCTATGGCAGCTATCAGTTCTCACGGGACGCGGGTAAAACCGCTGGAGGAAGCTAGTGCTAAATATTATATGTACTTTTTTCCCATGCTATGGTTTCGAGATCATTCTACGTTTATTAGCGCACCGATTTAAGGACCATGATTATTGTGTAGCAGTAAAAATAAATACTATCTTACTGACCGACTTACAGCCGTAACAAACCATTGAAACCGAATATATTTTAGTGCTCATGTGCTCACGTTAATCGGCTCATCCCAGCTTTGTTGACATGAAGTGGCACGGCGCGTATCGTTTCTGTTCACGCTAGAAAGACGGCCGAATGCCCGCGTCGATATTGTTCGAAGTTTATTTGTAAAGCTAGCAGTTTTTCGTGGTTTTTACGAAATATTAATATTAAATTTAAAAAAAAAACGTTTTATCATATAAAACTGACTGATAGCTCTAAAAAAAGACAGCAGGTCAACCTACCCGAATTTGTAAAAATATTAATCTTCCACTATTAACAAACTACTATTGAAAGACGGATTGTCGTAGGTTGATGTGCTGTCGTCTGTGCCTAACTGTGCCTAAATTACATTTAGAGCGCAAAAAATGGATAGTTTTATCAGATTTTTTGCTGAATACTTAAGCCATTCGTTTTTTTTTGCTAAACAGTTGAGAAATATTCTGGCGCATCTAGTGTGCTAATTCAATGTATGGCATCAAAATGTAACGTGGTGGAGTAATTTATAGACTCTCAAAGAAATCAAGGTTGCATTTAGAAACTAGTTGGTCCAATATAGTGATTGTTTGCAAAAAGAATTCAAGTTTGCGACTTGTGTAACCAAAAATACCTATTTTTATCAATAGAGTTAATTTAATTGCTTTTGAAGAGCGAATTAAAGAAGTTTTAGCAATCAAACTAATCGTATCTGTTTGGTCATGCTAACAGTAATACATCTGTGAAAATTTCAACGGTCCTGGCTGTTACGGTTCTTGAGATACGGCCCAGTAACAGACGGACAGCGAAGTTATAAGCTCTCATTTCACCCTTTGGGTACAGAACTCTAAAAATACACATTGTATATAGGACCAGGCACTTTAAGGGTCTTTTAAAAAAGTATATGGCCTATTACCCCATATCCCTAACACAAAAACACACTATACCCCCAAACACAAGTACCTAAACCATAGACAATCCCCCACTCTTCCAAATTGCTTTTCGAAGCGAATTTGTCGCGATTCATCACCCAAACACTCCCGGGTGGGCTATAAAGGAAATTTGGAGTCTGAATTAATGGATTATCCGATTTCCAATGATGGTCGTTTGTTTTCCGAACTTCTAGCGTTCTGTGCTAGTGTCTTTAGCCTTTATATTGTAGGATCTACAGTTGATGGCATCGGTGTGATGTTAACTGGTTTGAAGAAATGTTTGTAAAATATAACATCACAGTGGTTTTGCTTGGAGGATTAGACAGAAATATTACAAATGACCCACGAATATTTTGAGAGTTTCCATGGAAAAAATTTCTTTGATAATTGGGCTATGTAACACAGAAATATTTTTTCAAATCGGTCCAGTAGTCCTTAAGTTCAGCGCATTCAAACAAACTTTTCAGCTTTACAATATCAGTAAATTCTGAATTGATCACAAACATACAGACAGACGTAAGGACTGATATCTATATATAAGCTTGTATTTGACCTAGAACAGGCAAATGTCAATAACAGTCACTACCATCCTGAGTTCACCAAGAACTCATTATTCGAACCCCCTTGATTTGACAACATGACATGAAATTGTCGGTAACTGTTCTGACATTCTGAATATCCGTCTGATTGGAGATCAAAGTGACGAAGCATTTCACTATTTCAATGGTTACAAAACAAATATCTCGTTTGGTATGTTTTGACTGGCTTTCACTGAGCTTGAAGTATTTTGTAGTGTTTTTATTAGTAGGTACTGGTATTCTATAGAATTTTATCTGTGCAGGTAAATAGGTTAAACTATGATTTTCATATTGGAAATACATAATTAAGTATCTATACATATAAAAATCAAAGTCCTGACTCATTCACTGACTCACAGAGGTTCATCTTAAAACTCTCACGCGAGTTAAGAAAAGATTTCCCTAAATTCCCAAGGGAATGGGAAAAAACGGGATTTTTAATTTTACGCGGACGAAGCCGCTTGCAGAAGCTAGTTGTTTTATAAAACACCTCAGGCAATCGCACAAGAGCTTAATTCAAAGCCGCGCGGATCAAACGATCATGAGGTTACGCTACGCTCGCTGGGCGCGGTCAGTCCATGGATGGGTGACATGAGGAGTTTCTCCGCGTTTCAGAAGGTACGATACGCAGGTGAGTCCTGGCTGTCATTTGAACATCTTTGACAGTCATTACGTATAGCCAGAAGCCAGAAAGTCTGAAAACCAGCCAACGGGTGCCGGATTGATTGGAATAACTGGGTTGTAGATGTCAAATAGGCATATTTGACATCCTTCCATGTAAAACACTGGTACTCAACTATCCGGTTAGACTGGAAGTCGACCCCAACATAGCTAGGAAAAGGCTAAGCAGATGGTGATTTATAACCTTATACCTAGACTAATTTTCCTAATTTGAAGTGACGTCCCTATTAAAACCACAGGCTGCCCATTAGACTCCAAACTTGAGTTGGTACTTTGACTCTAACCAGACTAGACTTACTTTAAACTTAGCTAAGTATAAACTTTGTGTAAACTAATAGCCTAGGTTGTTTGAAAGTCGTCAATATTGTCGACTTGGCTAAACTTAGCTTGCACTCTGGAGAATTCGAAGATTGCTTTACAAATATGGGTAATATTAAGGTATTATGGTACCTACCTATTATACATTCTCTTTCAAGTTGGGGTTAAGTAAGTTGGTACCTAGGAATTCATCATCTAGGCAAGTGCCTTTACCAACTTTGTCGGGGTCGGCTTCCAGCCTAACCGTATTCAGCTGAGAAGGTATCAATGTTTTACATCTAGCGACTGCCTGTCTAATCTTCTCAACCAGGAACTTTACTACACTTTTACAACCTTCTCACACTAGTGAATTTTCCGAACAGAGAAAGCCGAGAGATATCGCCTATCGAAGGGCGGCAAACAATTGAGAACTGCCAACCGAAAAATCGAGCGCAAAATCCACTGGTGTGGAAACATCTTCAAAAACCTTACAAAACTAAACAAAAGTCTCCTCGAAGACTAGAGAAGGAAAACTTAGGGGACCAAAATTCCCCGTTTTTATGAACTAAAAAATAAAGTTTTTATAGCATTTTTAAATTATCCATTTCACGTTTCCAATAGGATAGTTCCACATACCAGATGTTACTCCATAAATAATGTAAGAGAACCTTTTAAGGGCTGACGGTATTAAAAATTAAAACGGATACATTTACTAATACCACTTACTTGGATATATCTCTTGGGAGTGAAATAAATTGGTTCCTAACTCCAGCATCAAGTATTCAATGATATTGCGTGATAAGAACGTAGTGCACCTGTG
The DNA here is from genome assembly GCA_002382865.2 of Heliothis virescens. Classification (NCBI taxonomy): domain Eukaryota; kingdom Metazoa; phylum Arthropoda; class Insecta; order Lepidoptera; family Noctuidae; genus Heliothis; species Heliothis virescens. Next base: position 6,829,034 of record NWSH02000296.1, on the reverse strand, counting down.
ACTTTAGATATTGACTGGATATTAACTTTCTAGGTTACAAAATTAAGTTGAATTAAGCTGGTTATCATCAAAACTTTCAATAATAATGATGGCGTCTAGANTGTACAATTGACGAATATATTAAAAAAAAAAGGAAATTATTGACTAGGTATAAATGGCTAAATTAAGGTGATCAGTCGCTAGGAATGCTAAACAATTGAAATGAGGGCTGGTACACACCATCATGCTTTAAGTGTCATAGCACATGAAATTGCAATTCACCATTTTATCATAATATATGCCAAGCACTGATAATTTTTTAAATTTTTTATTAGCCTGTACTGTCTAGGGCTTTCAAATACCGGATATTTTCAATACCGGTATTAATACCGGTATTGGACGTCAATACCGTGATCACGGTATTAATACCGGTATTAAGTGCAAGTTCAATTAAGATATTAATAAAACCATTAAAATACGTTTTCTAGTCTCAAGTCGATCTTTACCGCCCTTATTTCTTAAAAATACCTTTTTTTATCGAAGTGAAATCATCAGAATGACCCCTCCCGCTGTGGGTGACAGCGTGAGGGAGTGTTAGACTTTTACTGACTAAAATCCACCGTGTTCCTTCGAGGGCCTTTTGTCTGCCAGGGCCGCGGTAACTCTTTCGAACAACCCGCAGCCCCGACAGGCTCTGGCTCTAGTGGGCCCCGCAAGGGCTTGCTGACACTCTCTGAGGAGTGCGTGAAACAACGCACGCCGCCGATACGGGCCTGTCGTCTCCTAGGAGACGGAAGGACGATGAGCCACCCGACATTCACAGCTCACAGACCCACGCCTACGGTGGACACCCGGTGGTCGACACCCGGCGCCTGTGGTGTCTACCAGGTCCACCGCGACGGCTGGGATGGCCGGTGCGAACTCGCAGCCGCTCCACCGCCTCCATCTCTAGCATAACTGCTTCGCAGAAGGAGGAGACGGCATCCCATTCCCTCTCACCCCGCACCATGGCTTGAACCAGGGCTGGGCGCAAGAGGTCGCCGCCGCCAATTGCCGCTACATGGACATGGTGGTGGCCTTCCCAGGCGGATCCCACGGTGGCAGCTCGGCAAGAAGACCAGCCGCTTTGCGGAAGATTGTGCGGTACCCTCGAATTAGCCGGATGGCTATCACCCTTTGGGGCTCCTTCAGGTAGTGCGCGGCTTGAAGCCGCAGTGAACGTGCGGAGCCCCAGTGTGGGCACACGGGGCCCCGTAAAGGGCCATGGACCGCATGATCTTATAAATACCTGAAGTGTATATACCGGGTGTCTCAAAAGTTTATATTTATTAAGCTTACTGCGTTTACGTAGCGTGTCCGGGAGGCGCAGGGTTATGTGAATTGATAGCCTGGCTCTTGGGAATTTAGTTGCTATGGAACGTTTTCAGAAGCAGACCGCACGATATCCGTACGAGAGTTTTACGAAACCGGTAATTCAGTAACTGTAGCGCGAGGAAGCTTGTGAAGCATTCGAGATTTTGGTCACTTAAATGATGTGCCAAACTGCCAAGCATTCCTTTTATTAGAAAATAAAAGTTTGAAGAGACCGACACAACGGTGGAAAAACCAAAATCCGACTGAGGGCATCGACAATGGTGGAAAACGTGGAGAGTGTTAACCAGTCTATTGGTCATGTCTGCTTCTTGAAAACGTTCCATTAGCAATAAATTCCCAAAGAGCCAGGTATCAATTCACATAACCCTGCGGCCTCCCCGGACACGCTACGTAAACGCAGTAAGCTTTTAATAAAATTATAAACTTTGAGACACCCGGTATATTTAACACTTCAGGTATTGATAAGATCATGCTCTCGTACACCTCCAAATAACTCCACCTCCAACTCATATACGCATAGCGGCTCCTATCGACACATTCTTCTCAACCACTCCATAAGATAGTTTCATATATCAGCGCACAGCATAGAGCAGATATAATAACTCTCATCTAGCTCTATATATATATATATCTCCTAAACTACATCGCACGCCCCACCTTTATTATGAGCTTACTGCGCATTTACGAGCGTGTCGGAGGAGTGGTTATGTGAATTATAAGCCTGCTCTTGGAATTTAGTTGCTATAGGAACGTTTTCAGAGCAGACCGCCAGATATCCGTACGAGAGTTTTACGAAACTCGGTTACATTCAGTAACTGTAGCGCGAGGAAGCTTGTGAAGGCATTTCAGATTCTGCGTCACTTAAAATGATGTGCCAAATGCCAAGCATTCCTTTTATTAGAAAATAAAAGTTTTGATAGAGACCGACACAACGGTGGAAAAACCAAAAATCCGACTCGAGGGCATCGACAATGTGCGAAAACGTTGAGAGTGTTAACCAGTCTATTGGGGTCAGACCCAAAACCTTGAATTGTGGAAAGAGCGCCAAGTGCCTTTAAGTGCATAATTTATTACACTGCATTTTTGCTTAAGACCTAAAGCTGCAACCCTACATAATGTTTATTGGTGCAAGAATTAAAGATCCAAGATGCCCGTCGCCACCCAAGAAGTTTTGGACTTTGTATAATCAGGCATTGAGCGTTTTCAACGTTCCTAACACTTTGTTTTCGGATTAGCTAATTTTCATCTCAGAGCCACGTAAATAAGATACCATCACGAAGTGGCGCGTCATCACTGAATCCACCTGCAGAGCCGTCATGAGTAATTGTTACTACTACTAAAACGAGTTGTAGCGAACCACGAAGGTCACATGTGGACAATTATTTTAAATAAATAAAAATTCACACCTTTAATATTTGTATACCGTATATCACTGGTATTGGGCCGTCAATACCCGTACTGAAAAGCACCATATTATATTCGTGTGATTCCACGTATTACGGGATCCCGGAATACGGTTATTGAAACCCTAGTCGTAAGACCGATTGTCTCCGGATATGGGGCTGTTCTTATATAAGGAGATCAGACAGCTTGCGCTGGACATATTATAGTGAACAAGCATGTTGCGCAGACATAGATGCACTCTCTGTTTTTTGATTCTCGCAGCCCCTTGGATGTGAATCCGACACTAATGAGAGAGACCAGGCGTAGGACTGAATTAACATGCAACCAATTTCAGTACACTAGTCAAATCAGTGAGGGAAAAAAATAATGGTATGTAAAAGCTTTCCAAGAAATCTATATAAAAAATATTGAAGCTGAAATGTGTTTTGTTGATTCAATATGTATCTCTGGAATTACTAGTCCGATACGGAAAAATACCCTATCCTTTGTTCTGCAGGCGAAACCACTCTAACACAGCTAGTTGAGCTAGTAAATAATAGCAATTATTCAACTTTTCCTATGCTCCAAAACCTGATAGAAAACTATTTCCAGGCATTTTTGCAGCGATATTCTTCAAAGTAGGAGGATATTCAAGAGCAATACCCAATTTAATCAGGTCTCCGAACAGCCTATAGAGGGGTAATTCTATTGGCGTTTCTCATCACAACTAGTGACGGGATTCGGTCCAACTGGCCTGACAAAAATTGATGCAATTTACCTCTTTTCAAACTAGATACTGGAAGACTCGATTATAGGCTAAAGTTCTGGCATCTACCGCTGTGTATAAAAATTTGTGAGTCCTTAATTATTTCAAGTTCAATTTCAAGTAAAATACAGACGTTCAACAACTCAAACCAGATTACCTGAATCTGTCAAATTTCTTAAATAGATTTTCACCTCTGTATCGTCAGTAATGGGAGGTTAATGTTTGATTAGTAAAATTTTACAGATTCGGTAGGTTATATGTAATGTTATTTTATCATGTTGATACCAAACTATTATCTGATTCACAGAGAAGTGTAACGAGGCCTTTCAAGTAATCTATGTGAAGAGAAAATTTTTCTGTCTTCTACTCGATAATTACGGGGAAAAAAGGTTTGTCACTCCCTGTTAACAAGATAAGCCGTTTTATCGGGAATTGATAGGGTAGACTATCAATATAAAACTAAAGCCTATTTTAAAACAAACGAAAGCTTACCTAATCCAAAGGCTACGAAATTCATTAAATTGCTATAGCGTATCAGCTCCTGAGGCTATCATACAGATCAACATATCACTGCGCCGAGTTCCAATGGCTACTGAACAGATCGTGATCATATACTACTAACCAAGAAGGTACCCATTTGCCATCAATTTCCATACACAAAAAAAGACAAAGGAAACATGACACCGATTCAATTAATACACTGTTACCCTTTCCCATGGATGTTGGCCACCATGAATAAGTTGATGAGCATTCCAGACCCTATCCGGAATTAAACACGGAGAACATCTATTGCAGTTATTATTCCTTGGAGCTACGGAATGGACAGGAAGGGTACGAAAACATTTGGAATGCCCCTTTAGGAGATCTTAATAATATTTTACTGCTTTTTGGGAATAACAGACAATTTGATGGGTTCGTTGGTACGTTATTCTTGGTGACAGACAGACAGGTTTTCTTGAAAGATAGGAGACTAACTTTATTCTAAGTCTCATTTTTGTTGTGGAATCTATTCATGTCGGCAGTTTTGCAGAAAAAAGACATTAGTGGAGTGAGAATCCTAATATGACATAACACATACTTAGTTTAGAATATAATTGCTTGAATCATGGTTTCACTGCGTTCGAGCACACGCGTAAAATTTACCTACGACACACTTTTCAATCAGTAAATGACATCAATAATTGAAAATCATATTAAGAAAATCCGGAGATTATCACTTATGATTGACTAAGATTATGATTACCATGTAAATACATTTTAATTTTAATTAAAACGTCATTTTGAAACGAACTAATATCAGTGATATATCAGAAAGGGTGAGATTTCTTCAACCTTCTTCGCCCCAGAGATCAAGAGTCCATAGAGACCAGACACTCCCTTAGCCAACAATAACCACATAAACCCTTCTAAAAGCGAACTCTTTTCCACTCCAAACTAAGTTGTTTTCGATCGCAAAAACATTAATTGTGTTGGAAAGTTTTGTTGTGTAAGAGCCGGCAAAAAGTTTTCTTCATCTAATCTTGTAACCCACAGCAAATCCTCTAGGGTGCTTCGATCCGTTCTAAATCAAAAAGCGGAACCCACTTTGAAAGTTGGTAAACCTTCTAGCAGTATAATGCGGACCTTTAAAAAGAATAGACTGTGGACATTTTTATAATTGATGGATTTTATTTGTGGGTCCAGCGGTTTGTACCAACGCGCCTCTCATGAATAGCAACGAACTGTGCGATTTAATTCCAGGCTGGATAAGTAAACAAGTAAGGTACCAATATATCATTTCTATGGTACCTAAACTTAAAGGTGAATGAAGCATCATTTGAGCGTTAATCACACGTTTATAACGCGAGGCCTTATAAGCGGAGAATTTATGGCAATTTCAGACTAGTTACTGGAATAAAGACTAACGTTACTGAATAAGACTCAAGTTACTGGAAAAGACTAATTTAAGAATCTTACATGGCACTTAATTACAGGAGCTTGAAGAAACTCATTTGTTTATTCTCTATAAGAGATGGCTGAACTACTACACGCACTCGGATTTAAAAGTAGAAGCAGTGTAGTAAGCATATAGCCTTTCTTGATAAAATAGGCTGCTCCTTACACTTGAAAAGAAATTTTTCGATAGGCCCAGTATCTTCTTCCACAAACAAATCCTTCCGACTTTCCTCTCCTCTCGACAGAGTGGTTTAAAACTCTCACTTAGATATACATAC
>NWSH02000296.1:6793239-6818163 GCA_002382865.2 Heliothis virescens | reverse complement strand
AACACATAACCGCGTTGCGGCGCCGCGCCGCTAAAATCGGCGTTTTGCGTTGCGGCGTTGCAGCGTCGCGAAAAAGAGCGTTATTGTAGGGTAACCAGTTCCTCGTGATTTTTTATTGTGGATAAACGTGTCTCTGCCATGGACAATCGTGAGAAACTTATTGCTTATTTATTATTAAAAAGACATTACTCTGTATTAAATAAACGGCAAAGAAGATACTGGATACATCCATTTAATAAGGCTGTGAATCCCGATGTAGAGTACTTTTCTCGAAAATACAGAGCAGTAAAGATAGACGAAAATAAATTTTAACTTGAATATTACTGACACGTATTATTTGCTAGAGTGATAGAAACAAACTAAATCATTGTCACCAAGTATGACATCATAACGCTGAAACTAGCGGTGCCGCGCCGCTAAAATTGGCAGTGCCGCCACTGCCAATTCTCGCGGCGCGGCGCCGCAACGCGGTTATGTGTTTCGGCCCTTAGCCCCATTTATAAGTAATGTCAAAGTCCTATCTCTAGTAAGCAAGTCCAGAGATAGACAGAATATTGGATTCCACAGTTAATCACTAGGCAAGACACTATTGTGGTGTCACTATAACTTAAGTTCGCGCCTCTGCCTGCATTAATCAAATGATTCTCCGTATGTTTTGTCGTTACAGAATATAGCATTCTACATAATTCTGCGATAAAAAACTGTCAGTCATTTGTGTAATGTGATACCTCACTTTTTACTATATACTGTATGAGGGTAAGAGACACAATTATCGGCTGTACGAAATGCTAATGTGCAGTCACGTCAATATAATCTTTAATTTGTTTTATGACTTTTACCTAACAAAAGTTGCGAAACCAGAGAAACCTATTAAAAATAAAATATAGCCTTTGTCATATGGCCTTATTGCAGATTTTTAACCGTAATTTTTTTTTACAAATTAGTTCAGTATTTTCGAAGTCTTTTGGGCACAGACGCGGGAACCTCAACCTATCCCGATCTGTAAAATTTATTCAATAAGTTTTTAACTTTATCACAATAGTGGAAGGTTAGTGTTTGATTGGTATAATTTTACAACCTATGGCTTGCTGTCGTCTGAACAAACAAAAAATCCTCTTTAAATTAATTTAGAAAAATGACAAAAGATGCGAATAAGTGCAAGTACCTCAACTTCAGTACTCGTAATAACAATTTATAAGCATTCGTTGGCAACGTTCGCACGCTCTCGTTTTCTATGAGTTTTTGTTAATTTCCACACGCGAACTTACCATGACTGACAAAATTAATGTTTGTGAACTACAATTGTAAGACTAAAACATGGTAATTGTATGGAAAGAAAGACTAATGAAATTATAAAGAAAGTGCGCTGTCTACATACTGATTAATGGTTGAGAATTTTGTAGAAGTCTTATAGTTTTTGGCATGAGTTTTTACATTGATTTAGTACAAAAACTTCAGGAAAGTGTTCTTGTTTGAATAATAATATAACTTTTATATAGACTAGCTGTTTTCCCGTGGTTTCACCAGCTTAGGGGAACTACCTTCATAGGTACTTCCCGTACTCGGACCAAATATATCGGTCTATGTTACTCGGGTTCATTGCCGTCCCATCGGGCTATGAGAGTGAGGGAATAGGGAGTGCACCTGTGTCTGCGCAAATGCTTGTGCACTATAATATGTCCTGCGCAGCTGGCTGATCTCCTTATATAAGAACAGCCGCCGTGTCTGACAATCTGCCTTGGACGCCATCATATCAGACTTGCTGACTACCCGTAACGACTGTCAAAGATGTTCAAATGACAGCCGGGACCCACCATTTCATCATCCCTTCCGTAACACGGAAGAACACGTTATGACAAGATGGTCAGCCATCCAAGGGTCGACCCCCGATAACTGTCTATCGGTATGATAAAGATAAAAAGTAATTTATTCAAAGTAGGCTGAAAATCAGCACTTTTTGAATTTTTTTTTGCAAAGGACAGCCCCCAAAACGCTCGCCCTTCATCCTATGTGCTTTTGCTGGGATGAAGAAATGGTGGAACAAACTCCCCAGCAACTGTGTTTGTCTCACTTTCACCCCAAAATCACTGAACCGATTTTAATGAAAGGATACACCTGACAGTCTAGATATTTGAGCTTGAAAAAGGACATGGACTTTCACTTTTTATCCAACTACGGGAAGAGTAGGAATCGTAAGGGGAAAAATTTTAATAAAAAATCTTTGAAATATTCCTGTCCCTCATCAAAAGATACATTTCACACAAATCCTCAAACGTCCGAAGTATATGTATACAGGGTGTTAAAAAACCGAAGCCAATCTTTTCTATATACAGGGTGGTAATGATCGACTAAGCGCCAGTAAAAACAGTCGGTGGACGCATCGCGCCTCCACTGAGCTGTAAAACACACAAACTGAACACGCCTAGTTAGTAGCGAAACGAGTTATAATGTAGATGAAGAGGTTCCGTAGGTTTTTTTGGGTCACCCTGTACGAATATCGTAGTGAAATTAAATGAAAGCATGATAACATAGTTTTAGCGATATTACACAGGTATTAACTTCTAAATAGCTATCTGACAGATAATACAATAGATTTTTTTTTATTGGATTATATGGCATGATCTGTCAGCATTTATGGTAAAAATACCGAAGAACATTGATAAAAAAATACCGAACATCTTCGATACATAACCAAAACAAAAACGCTTCATTTATCGCAAAAAACATTACCTGACCTCACTAAAATCCCACGAGGCAAACAGCGAGCCGAACCCAATAACATAAAAATAAAATAAAATACCATATTTATTACGGATCCCTAAAAAACTTCCCCATCTACCGTAGCAGTTTATTTGCTTTCATACTTAAAGAACGATTCAGTCTGAAAATGTCCTTCGTTTGCCAAACGAACATATTAAAATATTTCTTTTTTTATTACTATGTAGTTGGGAACTGAAACTGAGAGAGTACAGATTATTCGCTTTTTTACTTTTTAGGTTTTAATGGCTTTGCGTTTTAAGGCAGTATATTGAAGTTGCTTTATCGACTGTATAGTCAATAAGTTCTTTATATGAATGATATGAAGCTCTAATATTTACTTATTTTGTAACTTATAATAATTTCGTTCGTTCTTTCAGTATGTGAGTATTTGGGTGACAATGTTGAAAACAATTGGTATAACTACGTAAGAAAATACTGAAATAGTGGTCACGCCTGAATAATAAAGTGCTCATCAGCTGCCTAGCATTTTACCAACTACGTTGGGGTCGACTCCCAGCCTTTCGGATGCAGCTGCTGAGTACCAATCTTCTACATTGAGTGACTGCTTGTTTGAACTTCTCAACCCGTTACCTAAATAACCCGATACCAATTCGTAAGTCTGTTTGTCAGACTTTCTGGCTTCTGACTATCCGTAACTACTAACAAAGATGTTAAGATGGCAGATGGGACCCACCAATTTAATGTGCCTTCCGCAACATAGAGGAACTCATCATGGAGAAGACCATAGCATAGTTTCATCCAAATTAAACCCTTGTCACACAGTCAAAGATAATAATTAGCTTCGCTTTTATCCTGTATTTCAACCCTAGCAATGCGTACACAATCAGTTGGATGCTATCTCTCAAATTATAATGTAGCGTCATGTAAATTTGCCAACGATAGCGCGGCCCTCGATGGAAAACCATTGTTATCGCTATCATGATAAAATTGGACCACTACTAAGGATATTTTTAAATATTCATTTTTGTATTTTTTTTAAACGAGAAGATGGTGAGTTTGCTGTTCTACTACTTTTTGCACATACCTTTTATGTGCTCTTGTGAAGAGATCATTTACTTATTGCACCAACTTAGTAATACAAATACGTCATCACAATACTTAACTTGCTAAGTACATACAAAATTCTATCACTCTTACTCAATAAAGCGACCTCCTTCTGAATTTTCTTTGGAATCCCTGAAATATAGACTGATATTAAATCCTATATTTAAGATCCTAGGCGTGATTTTATACAAAATAATTCTGGCTTCCCTTTCCCGTTTCGGGACATAAAGTCATTATATAGACGTTAATCTCATCTCACAAAATTCTCGCACCAACGCACAAAAATCGGGAACCCACAGTAAACTGTGAGAACGAAAACGAGTTGAGAAGTTCACTGAGTAAAATAATCGACTTAACCCCGCTGTGGGGAGAATTCGTTTATTTAATTAAGATTCAACAAACTTCCCCAAACACTCTGTTGAGCGAATTAATGATTATAACATCTTATTTTAATTGAACACTAAATTCTTGGGGATTATTTAAATTTTTAATTAATTTGTGTGGTGGGAGTTTGTCATATCACACCTGTTTTAGCTAAGGGTTAGACAGCGTGAATTTTCTTGTTTCACACACAATAATTATTCGTAAATGTATAGTCCAATAAACTCTATTTTGATATTGAAATCTTATACAAGACTTTATCTCCAATTCTTTTCTAAGTTTCAAACCTACAACGCTTTTCTGAGTAAACAATTAGATTTTATGTTAGTCACCTGATAATATAACTACTGTACAAAGACAGTATTTATTTATAAAAACATCTTAAATTACCCTTAAAGTACATATGTTGCGGTTAGTGTTAGCCTAATGCATTTAAACTAATACTATTAAAAACTACATTATTTACAAATAATTACGTACGTATTCAAATATCAAAGAAATAATTATTTTTTACTAAAAATATATCTTTCTACATCTGCTTAGCCTTTTCCCAAATTTCATCCGCTACCAGTCAATATTCACCCAACACATACATAAAATCCAGCGCACCTCATATTTCAGGGGTAGCAACCGTTTCAGGGGTACACAAAGACATATTATCAAAGCCACCCTTTTTGCACTATTTGACGACAGTGCCTCGCAATAAAGTTATTACACCGCATGTAAATATTTTGGGCCACTACTGACTTTCAGCGTACAGTGTGCTGCAAAAAAACGTAGCAATGTAGGACCTGAAATATGGGACGAAATTAAATTTTTGCGATGGGTTTTTATGGCGGAGCTTAGTGTTGTTTTATTAGGTTAGGTTGTTGTAGTTTTACGTTTATAAGTACTTCTGTTTTGTGAAAAAATTTAGGCATTTTATGTTAGTTATATTTTTATAAGTAGATGGTAAAAACAACTTTTAGTTCACACCATACCATGAAACAAATGTTGCCTTTATGAAAATATATGTTATGCCTTTAGTTATTACAGAAATTCCATATAGAATATTGCTTTGTGACTAAACACCTGGTAACTAAATAACTAAGGGCATGTTATATGTTCCAAATTTTAATGCTCTTATTTAACTATTAACAATTCACCCGCATTTGTAAAACAAAAACAACAAAACATAGTAAGTATTTAACACAATTTCAGCTATTTACAACTCATGACCTACATTTGAGGTCACAACTCACACAGATGCAGATTTAACTTTTAACGTTACTGCTAGAAGGGATCAGCTTATATTTAAAAGTACACATATTGTAACAAAATCTATACATTTTTAAAATAAAGAGGAGACATAATTATAACTGCCTCGTGGGTCTGGTTGTCGCATATGTCGATTCCCGGGTCTGGCCGAAATCGCTTTGTGGATTTTAGAAACTTTCACAAAGCAGCCCAGGGTCTGGAAGTTAATGATTACGCCCATGCATCGGAGAGCACGTTTAAGACGATCCTGCGCCTGATCTTTGTCCACTCGGATTGCCGTTCCATCGGGCTATGAGAGTGAGGGAATTGGGAGTGTGTCTCTGCAAATGCTTGTGCACTTTTCTGCGCAGCTTCAGACTTCGGAAATCCTATGTGAAAGTATATTAAAAGTTGCTCAATTTAGGAACAAACCTGAGATCCAACACACAGCAGTCGTGCTATACGACTACTAAACCAAGGAGGCACATTATGCCTATTCAAATACCAAACCACACCTCCGTACAAACTAACTGCGGAATTAAATATTCTGTCTATCTGTGGATTTGCTTACTAGAGATAGGAATTTGACATTACTTGTATGGCGCTAATGTCAAAATTCTATCTCTAGTAGGCAAATCCAGAGATAGATAGATTATAGAATTTCGCAGTAAAACACCGTGTATAACATCCGTTAAGCGTATGTATGTGGTCTCATGAATATTCCGGGTTCGCGATGAGATTTATTACGTCCCGGTTTTCCGTCTTGCGCCAGATTTATGCGTTGGACGAACCGTACGTACGGCCCCGGACCGGTTGTCGGCCGCCGAATTAGATTTGTGACTGAGTCGCTCCGTTTAATAATTTATAGATTTAGTGCTAATTTCCAGGTGAGTTGGTGAATATGTTTAGGCTGGTTGTAAAGAGAAATAAAGGTGAATTTTAGCAGTGTTTGGGACTTTTTTGTGTGGATGATTTTATTATTTAAGACTGCGTCAACCAGTTTGGCACTCTTGCTGCGGAATTCAATATTTTGTCTATCTCTGGATTTGCTTACTACAGATAGGAATTTGACATTACTTGTATGGAGCTAATGTCAAAATTCTATCTCTAGTAAGCAAATCCAGAGATAGATAGGTTATTGGGAACGGCCGTTACTGTTTTTTTACTAGCCGATTGCCGCGGTTTTACCCGCTTCTTGACAGAACTATTTCCCTTGTTCGGATCTAAAAGGTACAGACGACATCACATCTAGTTACCACACTCTGTCTCTCTGCTATAGATTTTCAACCTCATCACAATAGTGGTAGGGTAATTTTCGATTGGTAAAATTTGACAGATTCGGATTCCGTGACCTACTGTTCTCTGTACTACCTATACCCCTATATACGGATATAATATAGCCTATGAAATTCTCAAATAACGTATGATTGTCTGTTGGTAACACAATTTTCAGAATCGTTTACAACCTACAACGTCACAAACACACAAACTAACCCTTTATTAGGAGTTTGTTTACATTATATTTACACAGAACTTATCTGTTTTATAATATGNCGTGCTAATAATGTGCTTGTAAATATTTTTTTTCTTAGAATGTGGTGTGGTTTTATTATTTTATCGTATTAAGATAGAACCCATTTACCAATAAAAGCAATAAAATGCATATGTCATCGATTTACTTTTCGAAATAATACCATACAAAGTACACACAGTGTTTATTTTAACTATCGTAATGTTTATCGCTTACAATAACAAACCCGAAGCCAAATATAAGCAAACACTTGACACGACTCGAAAGAGTGATTCATACGCTTGAATAAAAACACTACTTGAAACCGGTTTTAAATTACCGACGCGTCGACAAAAAACATTATTTACGAGCGCGCGCGGCCGGCGAGCGGGCCGCGCGCCATGACGTCATCATCATCTTATCTTGGGACATGGAGATTAATAAATCGCGCTTGTTCGGGGAACATCGACCGGGTAGGAATTTTCTCCCATAATTTCGGGAGAAAAAATATGTAAAGGGAGATTTTCCGATGGTTATAATTTTGACAAATGGTATTTTCAATTTATCAAACTAGCTTCTTTCCGCGGTTTCACCCGCGTCCCGTGTAGTCTACTTCGTAACTGGATGTCACTTGGGGATAGTGTAACTTTCCAACAGTGAAATAATTCTTCAAATTGGTTCAGTAGTTTAGGAGCTTCGAAATCAAAAATATGTTTCCTCTTTATAGAGTCTTGCAATGTATTTTCAACCTCAAGAAATATACAGATTTAACACTTACACACGTATTTGTTTCAAAATAGTAAATAAAGCAGATTGTATACATAGTTTTAAGAAGAAATAAATAAATGAACAGTCGTTGACAAACCCTCGTCTTAATATTTTTGCGTGTTAATATTGGTTATTAAAATTCCTATTTAAGGGGAAAATTTCCAAAAACCAGGCAACACTACACGCCTTAAAGAGCGGTGGAGTATAAAAATATGACAATTACTAATACGCTTCGTTCGCACGGACGACTTCGAATTTGTAGCCCAACGAAGGATTCTGTACGCTCCACTGATTTCGTTGTTATAAATGGAAGCGACTACGTGGTTTCATGATTAAATTCCTGAGAATTTGAGACGATATTTTTAGTCTGGTTTTAAGGCACTTTTTGGAATTGTAAGTTAGGTACTTATTTCTCAGAATATGAGTATTGGAGATTGAAAATTGAAGCGTGGTCCTGTTTTCTAATTTTAAAGTGTAGCTTTTCTTGAAGTTACTATTAACTGGAAGTATTATTGTTGCTTAATTTATTTTAGGCTGGCTCTTCTTAGAGGGACAAAATCTATGTTTCTTTTCATACAAACAGTGCCTCTATTTTAATTTCACCAGTTTTATACCTACGTTACGAATTGAATTTATAACATACTCCATAGCATTTCTATCTAAAAACGCTTTTTGACAAACTCTAACAATACTACCGAAAAACAATTGACAAAAGCCGCTTCCAGCACATTCGTTCTTTGTTCGACACGAACAATATATTCCAGGTTCGTGATATCTATGACGTCACAGCGTATCTCACCGTCGTTATCATAACGATTGATACCGGGATACTGTGCTGACATCGCTTTATCGTGTTCCATGGAGTTTTAAGAATGGAATTCGAACTCGGGGTTGTATATTTTATGCTTTCTGTAATTGCAACGGTTTTGTGTAAATGTAAGTATCGCCAGTGTCTCTAAACCCAGGGTAAGCCAAGTGAAAATTAACTACTTACTACAGAATATTAAAAAAAACATAGGGGTATTGGTGGCAATATTCGCAAAACGTAGTTGAGATTAAGGTCCTGTGGAATGACAAACAAGTGACGTTCAAATTCAGCAATCAACTCACGGAACAAACCCATTTATACTATCGCCGTAAGGGGGTAAAAAAATATATTCCGTATCTATCGGGTAAGTAGATATTATCATCACGTCAATCTTTCGCGGCATCCTTGTATTCATTTGTTTACAAAAGAACTACGAATTCTAAATTCAAAGGCCACCCAAAAACATTTTTCTAAATTCAAAAATCGACTCAGCTCTTTGCTTCTGACGTTTTTGGATCGACCTCTCATGTATACACATACATCACCATAGATCTAACTTTTTAACCAACTTCCGACAAAGTAGGAGGTTCTCAATTCCACCGCGTATATATTTTTACCTCAACGTTCTTCCAAACTGAACTCGTCCAATACCTGAGCGTTTCAATCACTTACAAGATGTTCAGATTGCTCGACGGGAAATGAGCCGTGATCTCTTGCCCTATTACGTGTGAAAAGGGGGGTTCACATGTTTTTACAGCCACCGTGAGTACGCGAGTGTGAGGAAATTGCTCAGGCAGGGTTATCGGGAACATTGTGGGGTTAGATGTTTTTGTAGTCAGGTTAAAAAGTGAGGTTTGTCTTCTTTTGGTTAAGGTGAATGCGACCACTAGAAGCGGGAAATTCAAATATAAAATGATTTTTTCATGTTTTACCTAAGTTAACATTCAATATGAGGCGTGATCTTATGATTGGCGGTTATAATATCCCACAAAGTAATTTCTGTTTAACTCCGAAACTTCTTACAATTTAAATGTAACTGTAAAAAACTTTTTACTGCGAAATATCATAGTTGAAACATGAAAAAACCATTTTATATTTGAATTTCCCGCTTCTAGTGGTCGAATGCACCTTAAGTTGGGGAGTTAGAGTTTGTGAAATATCGTGGCGGTACATTGAAACACAAGTAAGGCTCTCGAGTTTATGTGAAATGTAACGCGTCGTCTCCGTCACAGCGAAAAACGTCCACTAGTGGACAAAGGCCTCCCCTAAGCTGAGGGGATTTGCCCACACTCACCGCGCTGGGCATGGGTATTGATGAGCGCAGTGTGGGATCTTTTTAACTTCGAAGATGATCCTGCCCATCTCCAAACAAGGCCTTTAATATCCCACTTGGTTTTTTGTGGTAGTTATGGCGCCATCAGTCAGTCACCAGCTTCGTTTGATTTTCAGCAGGGTGTACCACGGACTGGTGAGGTTGACAAATTGGAGCGGAACAATCTTGGAGTACCTCCAACATCAGTCTGTGCCCACATTCCTAAACCCTAGCATACATTCACAATATCACTGCAACATTTAACACAGGAGTGTAATTCTAAATTCATAGGCACGTTCTCACTGGACGGTCCAAACGTGCTTTTAAATCCTGGCGGGCGCTTTGACAGGGTCCATTAGCGACGCACGTTGATTCATGAGAGCATTGCTTGGAGAATTCAACCAACTGGATACGCTATTGCGGTGTTTTCTTTGCCAATTATAAGTAGGCGCTTTTTGTTTGAATGGCATCTCTGAGTTCATCCTAGGATTTTTTTTGTGGTTGAGTAGACAACCCCTGTGGATGTCTAGACTTAAAATGCCTCCAGTTAAAGCCAAAACCGTTTATAAGCTATGTGACTATGCTAATGGCAGCCCCTGTGAGACCTTGTCCGTACCTGGGTATAGGACGTCACTGATTAAAGCAAGAGGAAAGAGTTCCATTATTAAGGTAGGATTTAAAGTTTGGTGCTCATACTGTTCATACATGAGCGTCGCTCATGTATGAGCATAAAATAAGCAAAAATAAATACTCATAAGCGTATGTATAGCTACTCTACGCGTAAATTGGCAGACTTTTTCATACCGGCTCCGGTGGGTTGAATGCTCTTAGCTGCATTGCAAGGGTTATGTAACCGTGCAGTGGATGCATAGATTTCGGGTTTACGGTTATGTAGTTGCTACTATGTATTTATGTATGTAAGGCTTTTAGATATAATGAAACACTGGCTGTATCCCGCAGATTCACCCGCGTTCCGTGGATGCTACTTCCTGCACCGTTTTAAAATATGGTCTACGCTACCCGGGGATAAAATATTTTTCAAATCGGGTCAGTAGTTTCGGAACCCTTGGGGTACGTACAAACAAACACATTTTTCTTCCGAATAATATTGATACAGATAAGAATTCACACGCAACTTTACCTGCCTCCCGCGAGAACTAAGTCTTCCACTCAGCCTCCATTCCAAATTGTATCTGAATTAATTCAGCCGCTTTAGCTTGAAAATGTAACAAACAAACTCTCTTACTCATGTAGCAAAGGTAACCCTTCTTGGCAATTGGGTAAATAAATAGTCAGACAATAGATATTAATAAATACGGAATTGAATTGATTTAATTTATTTAAGACATGGGAATGTATTTCCATATGTATCTTGCTTCCCATTTCACCACCGTATCAGGCTTTATAATAATCGTAATAAAACAACAAAACAAACATTCAAGAACTAATATTTACGTTCATTAAGGAACCCAATCAATTCTAAATGGAGTTGTCGGCTGCAGGAAGCAAAAAGTTCAAATAAAACAGATCAGAACCACCTGTTCTATAGTTTTCCTTCGTTAACTTAAAAAACTTAGGCGTGCTATCTTAAGGTGGGGTGACCAAGTGAATTACGAATTGGAGACTGTCTTTTATATTCGTGACTAGCTTCTGCCAGCGGTTTCACCCGTGTCTCGTGGGAACTACTCGGCGCACCCGGATAAAATGTAGCCTATAGCCTTCCTCGATAAATGGGTTATCTAACACTGAAAGAATTGTTCAAATTGGACCGGTAGTTCCTGAGATTAGCGCGTTCAAACAAAAAAACTCTTCAGCTATATAATGTATAAGTACTTATAGATATTTAATAAAAATTACATTAAGTTAAGATACCTGTATTTTTTTAGTACTATGTGTTTTTGAGAATAGAATAGGATAGAATAGAATAGAATAGGACTTTATTTGCTAAGAATGCAGGTACATACAAATAGGATCGAAAATGACATAATAAAGAACCGTGTACATTCTGCCTTGTTGGCATGCAAATACAATAATTATTATACAACTAAGCTAAATAAGGCAAATAGGTGATTAAAATGTATCATTTAGGAAATCCTGAACAGAATAATAACATTTGTTTACAAGTAATTCCGTAAAACATTTTTTAAATTTCATCAATGGCAAGGTTTTCATATGATCAGGAATTTTATTAAAGATAACAGGAGCCATACAGATCACACTTTTTTTTAATAAGCTAGTTTTAAATGTGCCTGTGCACAGTAAGTTCTGATATTGTGATCTTAATGATGTACTTCGTTTTCTAGTTTCTGTTAATGTTGCAAATAAATTACGGTTTGTTATAACAAATATTGCTAATTCGAGGATATAGAGGCATGGGAAAGTTAATAATTTCTGAGACTTAAATATAGGCACACAACTGTCAGTAACTTTGAGGCCAAATATAGCTCTCAAACAGCGCTTTTGAGCTTTAAAGATGCTTTCTCGTTCACTACAGTAACCCCAAAATATTACACCAAACCTTAAGATAGAAATTACAAGACCATGGTAGGCCACTAATATTGTTGACAGATTTACTTTTTTGGATAGGTTATATAACATAAACGCGGCTGTGCTTAAACGTTTACAGATATCTTCTGCTTGCGGCTTCCATGTTAACTGGCCATCAATTAAGATTCCTAAAAATTTTGTGCTATTCACTTTATCGATAGTTTGGCCATTGTAGTTGATATCCATGTCACCTGCAGATATAAATTAATGTATGTGTTTTGGCCTTTTACCCAATAAACTATTTTTTCTGTCATCCGTCTAACACACACATTAAAAACAAGTACTGCCAGTTACAGATAAAGTTTTAAATAGCTATCTAACAGATAAAGCCACAGAAATGTTTTTTTAATTTTGACTACTTTTCTATTGCAATATCTACCAACTTTATCAGGAACCTGTGACATTAGCCATTTGACAAGGTCTTGTGTTTGTTGTGTTTTAAGACCTATTTAATGTAACTTGTAGATAGCTAAACACTTAAAAACTAATAATTTTATTCAGGTACATAAATCACTTCACTCAAGTACTACACAAAAGTAAAACCGCATTAAACAGTCGCCTACAAAATAATTAATTACAAACACAGCTTTAAAAGCTTGCGTATGCATCGAATTATAGCATTGAACTAAGGGTGCGTCCTACATGAATCAACAACGCGATGCGAAGCGAACCGAAGCGTATTCTAATAAGTACGCTACGTCACGTAGGCCACGTGAAGATAGTGCTCGTTGCTCAGTTTAATAAAAGACTGAAGATAGATGCAATCTTGATGATAAAATACCGTAACTACAAATAAAATGGCATTACGACCTAAGACAACTACGACTAGGACCACTACTTTTAAATCATTTTTAAATTCACATTCCTTTTGACACTCCTTTGTCAAAGAGGGATACAACGAGTATTTACCTCTATGGATACAACATGACTTAAAATTTCCATGCTAATAAAAACATGTTTCTTTTAAATTTTATTCGCGTGACTGGGGTGGCATTGCAGCTGATTTCTGCTAAATTGCACTTCATCGATTATCTTTTATTCATCTGAGGTTCGTTGTTTTCGCATAGCGCCGCGCTGTTTCGCATTCGCATCCAAGTCGCTCACGTAGGACTTACCGTAAATAGGTTACATTCGCGGCTCATTACTTACGTTCGTACGGAACGAGGGCAGCCCTCGAACCCTCCGGGAACTTATAAATAGCTGCCCTAGATTCTGTTACGCACTAGCAAAACTATACCGCTGTCCTTTACTTAGGGGTGTGAAGTGAAAGAGACGGAATTGTGTTATTAATTATTACGATTCCGGGTTGCCTTTTGTGAGTATAGACGAAAACACAGCGTTTAGATTTGTTGTTTTTTAACTGCAATTTTCAGGTGAAGTTACATATATGGCTATTTGATAGATCTCAGGTCAGGTATCCAGTAGGTACTTTATCTGCAACGTCTGAAACTGTTCCTAAGTGTTTTTAAAAATTAATTCAAAGATACTGGTGTTTTTTGTTGGAGTCTACTTTCAGTCTTAACAGAATGCAGCTGAGTATCAGTGTTAACTTCTGACTACCCGTGTCGACTACCAACGATGTTCAAATGACAGCCGGGACCCAGTAGTTTAACGTGCCTTCCGACTCGTGGAGGAACTCGTCATGTCAAGATGGTCATCAACGGATCCACTTGCAAATCTCACTGGCCTCACCGCCATCAACCATTTTAACTGTAAACATAAAAATACTTTTCCAGCTTCTATTTTCAAAAAAAAAAAACTGTCCTTGAAAACACGAAAATTTGGCCTTCACAACAGGAATAGAGCACTCGAAAAAAATCCTCGCAGAATCCTGCAGTCGGCGCCCGCTTCAATTAAGTTTCCACCGCTGTGCACCATTGTACCAGCGCTTAAAGTTAGGACTTGCGTTACCGAGTGTACTTCAATGTTGCTTACACAGCAAAACTTTTTGCAGCTTTATTTTTTTTTATTTAATAATTCCTTTTTCGCGATGGCAAGAGATAAGCATAGAGAAATAGGAAAAGTTTTATTGGATTTTTTTATCTGTGGTTTTAGTTTTTATTTGAATCTGGAATATTATCTGTGATGCAAATGTGCTAGATAATCCTTTTCCATTAGCTTGTGATGAAATATTAAGCGCTTGCTTTCGTTAATGGATGTTTTCTATTCTGTATTTATTAAAGTGCAGGTTATGATTTTAACGATTTTTTATCCATTCTACCATGAATTTATATAAGCAAAAAGTATTTCTTTTATTTCGCTCAAAGTTTTGATAAAGGTGTAGCGTAGAAAATTCTGGAACGTGACTAAGGTCTGCAGCAAACCCAGAACCACCCATCTATGTATAAGCTGACTGCAGCAAGCAACCAACTGTACTCAAGCATAGCTCAATCTGGATACAATTCTCTCCGAGGTACAGACAACAGCAGGTCAATGTATACGAATCTGTCAAATTTACCAATCAAATGTAAACCTACCTCCATTGTGATAAGGTTGAAAATCGAGTGCAGAAATATGACAGTTCTAGTTTATAATGTTCTAGAATCGCTATCTGACAGATAATGCCATAGATATGTTTTTAATTTTGACTACTTTTCTATAGCAGTATCTCAGATGCCTTGAACTTTATCTGGAAGCTATGAACATGGCCGTAAATATTGTATGTATATAATAAATACTGTTTCCATTCAAATATAAAGCATTATTATTACATCTCGTTACAAAATGGCATTATGATAAACAGCCAATTATTTCGACGCCTTCCTTTCAATACTACCCGAGGGTCCAAAAGTAAGATTCGTCAGCATCCCAAAAGGTATAAAACCTCTTCGTCCTCTGAAGCCGCGGCTCCAGTAAACCACTAAGTAACTACTTTAATTAAAATTTAAAAATTATACCGAATTTCATTTCTGCGGAGACACCGAGTATTGAGTTAATGGAGACATCGAAATCTTTCTGGCATAGAATATTAGAAACACCAAAAGGTTTGTAGACAGATGAGCTATACATTATATTAGTTTTTTCACAGTCATAAGTTTCGATGTCGATGGCGTATTACTATTAAATAAACGGGAAAAAACAAATAGAAATGGTTTTGTGTAACGCTTAGGCCCAAGTTTACCAACAACATAAACAATATTTGCTTAAAACAGCTGTTTACTATGAATTTTCACGTTAAATTTTCAAAGTAAAAAGTTCTTTTACAAAAATCTGGTGTTTATTTTGTCAGCGAAAATAGGCCTTAGAATTAATGGCCATTAAATATAAAAAAAATCACATAATAAAATTGTTTTACGCTTAGGTATCGATGACGTATATAAAGCCATTTTTAGATTAGATTTCGTTCACACAAACTAAAAATACCTTATAAGCTTTCCTCGATAAATAGGCCACATACCTACAACAACCAAGTTCCGACGGGTAAGAAATTAATTTCATTTCTTTTATTCACCTTAATATAAAAAAATACTCATCACTCCATTTACTACTCATCTGTGTGTACAATCCGCAGTCGTATATTTAGCATGGGGACACAAGTTTCTAGATCCTTGTTTTTCTGCCTCAATCTGTTTAATGGCAGTGGGAATGAAAATGCGGGCGCGGTACACTATTCTGGAAAGTTCTAGCGTAGTTTTTACGAGTGCTTTTTTTTGTGTAGCATAGAAATTAAAGATATTCATTTTGTAATTTTTATGTTGCATTAAAATGCTTCAGAAATGAAATAGGGGTTTAAAAGGGCTTATATTTTGTGATATTTAACGAAGACTTCTCCTTTTAATTTTAGAATACATGATATTGTATTCTAGATCACTGCAGGTACAAACTTATAATCGATCAATAGTTTGATTGGGCTCAAAAATCAGTATGAATATGAATAGTAGTGTGCACATTACATGTGACTGGTATCCGGCCAGCATCGGAGAGCACATTAATGTCGGTCCTGCGCCTGATCTCTCTCCGGTCGTGATGGATTGCCGTCCCATCGGTCTATGAGAGTGAGGGATTAGGGAGTGCACCTGTGTCTGCGCAAATGCTTGTGCACTATAATATGTCCTGCGCAGCTGGCTGATCTCCTTATATGAGAACAGCCGCCGTGGCCGGCAATCGGCTAGGACGCCATTATCCGGCCGGTATCAGACATTAAAAAGTTTGAATGAAACCTTCAGAATAAACAATCAACAAACTATCGTCCGCTAGTTTTTTCTGTTATATGCGGGACTCTAATAGTAGCTAGATTTGTCTCAATCAATACATCTTCTTTCACCAATCTATAAGCATGTATCGAGCATCATGCTAAAAATAAATATTATTGAAAGTAAAGTAGGCACATGTAAGACATTCGATTAAATTCTACCCAAACAATGAAAACAAAATCGAAACCGTGTAAAGACGTAATACAACAATGATTAGGAAAATACCTTTGGGCACAATTTTTGTACAGTCAGAGACATCAGTTGCTGAAAATTTTCTTCGTCTAGTTGACTAAAGCCAAATTCACTTGGCAACGAAGTCAATTTGCGTTTTTTTGTAGATTACCTATTTGGAATAAACCAATAAAGTTTCTTGGCAGAAGGATAAATTAAATAGATTTATTTAAGCAAATCAAATATTACCTACTTAAATATCTCTCACTACTTACTAACAGAACAGTTTTTATTCAACATTTATGATGTAACTTTATAGAAATACTTGCTATTTAGAAGTAGCGACATTCGGTGCTAACGGTACATGTAAAATCAATTTAATTGTTTGTAAGACTTCAAAAGAAAACACGGATAAGGTAGCTTTGTAAATAAATACAAGGACACGTTTGAACGTTGAATATTTTGTTGTTATTGTGGAAAACGCCTGAACTTTTAAATTGAGAAATTGTATCGAGATTGCTGTTTAAGTCAAGCAAGTTAATATTAATAATATGATAGTTACTCTGGCTGTCTGTCTACTATTATATATGTGATCACATATTATATGATTTATTTGTTGCGTATGATTTGCAATAGGTAATGACAACACACAAACATGACATCATTATCATAATCAGCCTTTTTATCGTCCCACTGCTGGGCCCAGACCTCCTGCCATACAGAGAAGGATGATGCCGAGCGTTGACCAAACATGACAAATATTACATAAATAATTTACACTTCAAAACTATATAATGATCAATTAACATTATAAAACGTTTATCACGCATAACAAACGGATACGACGGAATGTCGTCCGTCGAACGTCTTTCCTACGAAAGTCTTATGGACTTTCGGGTTTCAAATCTATCGGTCACATGACACCTGTCGCGAGTTTATCATTTGCCCCATACAAAATGTGCACAGCGACGCCTTAGAAGTTTTAATTGTAAAACATCTATAAAAACAAAAATATATCGACCGCTTACTAGAAAGAATAGGACTCCAACGTTTTTTCCATTTCGCAGCGCTAAATCGGGCCGTGCTTACTTTAATGCAGTATCGACAGTAATAATGTTTCTGAAAAACAGTCATATTTTTTAAACCTCCAGCAAAAATGTTGACTTAAAAATATGAGAGTTCCATCGACCATACGGACTTACGTTCCAATAACTACAATTTTAACTCTGGGAAAAGTTTTTGGGAAAACCGTTTTGGTTTTGGGAATTTGTAATGGGAAAAGGATTAGATTGAAACTTTGTTTATAGGTTTTACAGACTATGAAGAAGTTTTTTATTTGTCTTAAGAGGCCTGCAATAAAAAGTCGACTGATAGTTTCATCTGCATAATTAT
This sequence comes from Heliothis virescens, assembly GCA_002382865.2. Taxonomy (NCBI): domain Eukaryota; kingdom Metazoa; phylum Arthropoda; class Insecta; order Lepidoptera; family Noctuidae; genus Heliothis; species Heliothis virescens. Next base: position 6,800,020 of record NWSH02000296.1, on the reverse strand, counting down.
ATGCAGATGAATGGTCTCCGGCTGGTATTAAATTGGCTAAAAAGTTGATTCAATTCACAACTAGGCGGTTTGCACACGGAGCAACTTTAAGTGTGGAAACTATCAACTTTTTAAAAGATTTCCTTGTGTATAGTTACTATAGATATGCATCCCATTCTAAAGGCTAATTACCAGTTGCCAATTGCTGCAATAGTTGCTCCATGACTTACCTTCCAAGACTTACCTTCCAAGCCTTACCTTACCCAATATATCTTACCAAAATAAACTGTAAACCAACCATCTAAACTGTAGACCATCTGATCAACTAGACGGCTCTTAATAACTTTACTTCAATAAGTGACTATAGCGCGTATTTTTTTAATTATTTATTTTTCAAAAGAAATTACATATTAGAGCTACAATATAAAATTGAGGAATGGATTACTAGCTGCACTCAAACCAGCGATTTGATGGCTAAAACAAAAAATAATTGAATATCAATAACTTCAATTAATTCGTAAATCCTTAGGTACTTCCAAAACTTACCGTTTTTCATCCTTTACTTTCTCATAAGAGTTCGAATTATATCCATCAACGAAATCCAGATTCCCAATATCATCTTTGATTACTTCTTCATTATTCTTCCAAGAAAATCCCATACCATTTGCTTTCTTCTCCACACCAATCATAGGTCCTATAGTGCCTATGTTTTTAGTACCAACAAAATTGAACATTTCAGCCTGTCTAGGTAGCCTTGCTAGTTCTCTTTCACTGAGACGACCAGTTTCTTTAATGGTGTCAAAAAATGGATCTACTTCATCAAAATCTATGAAGTTTTTCTCATCAATGATCACGTCTACATCTTTGAAAGTTTTTGAACATGTTATCAAGGTTAGGATCAAGAACTGTTGTGTGTTGTACATTTTTATACTTGATACTTTTTGGAGGGCTGGAGTATTTTTTTATGTTGTTGTCTGTAAAATGCGTATCAGGCCTAATTAGTCTTGGAATCTGGAAAAAAATAGAAAATTAGTAATTAGAGTTTTTTTTGAGATCGTCTGAAAACAACCTTAAAACGCTAAAATTAAAGTGTAAATATATCTTGGTCGATAGTAGCATACATTTTAATACTAAAGATTGATGATGATGATGATGATGGCGTCCTAGCCGATTATCGGCCACGGCGGCTGTTCTCATATAAGGAGATCAGCCAGCTGCGCAGGACATATTATAGTGCACGAGCATTTGCACTGACACAAGTGCACTCCCTATTCCCTCACTCTCATAACCCGATGGGACGGCAATCCGACACGACCGGTGAGAGATCAGGCGCAGGACCCACTAAAGACTATTATCAAAGATACGTAATAACAAGAAGAGGCCTAATTTTCCAACACTNATATTATAGTGCACAAGCATTTGCGCTGACACAGGTGCACTCCCTATTCCCTCACTCTCATAACCCGATGGGACGGCAATCCGACACGACCGGTGAGAGATCAGGCGCAGGACCCACTAAAGACTATTATCAAAGATACGTAATAACAAGAAGAGGCCTAATTTTCCAACACTCCAAACGACATAAACATTTTCAAATAACGACATGGCCTAAAAAAAAAAAACCGGCCAAGTGCGAGTTGGACTCGCGCGCGAAGGGTTCCGTACCAAGCTGTAGTTCCACGCTTGAGTAACAGATGGCGTTGTATTCAAATTGCACTGTCTTTATAATTTATTGTATGGGGACCCCCCTTAATATATAACTTTTTTTAATTTTCAGTATTTGTTGTTATAGCGGCAACGAAAATACATCATTTGTGAAAATTTCAGCTTTCTAGCTATCACGGTTAATGAGATACAGCGTGGAGACAGACAGACAGACAGACAGACAGACAACGAAGTCTTAGTAATAGGGTTCCGTTTTTACCCTTTGGGTACGGAACCCTAAAAATAATTTAAAACAAAGCGAGAATAACAGCTCCATTATTTCCCCACAGCAATACTTATCGTCAAACATATCTTTACTAGTATTGCGAAAACTGAAGGAATTTTCACGACAATTTTGCCGACGCTGAAAGCTCTTGATAATGTCTCAAAACTTCACTCGTTTCCTTTTACAAAGATATCGTATTGTTACCAGAAGGGCTCTCGTATAAACATCGTCTTTTCCGTCTGAGAGTACCTGGCAACTGATATCTTTCAGCTGTCATTTTATCAAATGTTACGTGTTTTTCTTTCAAGCATTTTTGCTACCTAAAATATATTTCCACACATTTTCCGTAAAACAGCATTAAAATAGTGGAAGAAATTTCATGTACATGCCTAAAATCTAAATCAAGTTTAGCTTATTTACTACGAATTTTGTCTTCAGTTCTGATAGTTATACTAATTTTGAATTCAATATAAAATTCTCTCAGACTCAGTTTCGTATTAAAGAAAGACGTGAAGATTTTGTTTTTTCTCAACACATCGCTTTTCATATGCATAACAAAAGTAAAAAATCTGTGAACATTAAAATAAAATAAATAAAAATTTAAGCCCTAATTAAAATCAATTTCCCACATTAACGAGCTCATCTAGTTAGTATACATCTCAGTTATTTCACCACCAGTCTGTTATGATTGCAGCTTGCGGCCCATTGGTTCGAAACAAAAGATTTATTCAACAAATATCGACAACAAACATTGTTTATTTCAAGATATTTAAGCAGACACATCAAAGGAACCATTTTGTTTTTATAGCAGTACTTAAATTTTACGGTATTTGTATTAAATGTAGCTTTAGCATTCTAGGTTTGTATTTTGTTGTTTTAGTCTTTCTTTTGTGACGATAAACTTAGGAATTATTCATGGTCCACAAGATACAAGCTATTCTTAGTTTGTGTCGTTTTTTAAATAATCGAAAGTTCAAAATTAGGTCAACATTCTACAATTTCTCCAAACATTCTCCAAATGTTACCTGAACAACTTCTAAAAATGTTAAAAATATAAATAAAAACGACTGTACCCCGTATGATACGATTTACGTGTTTCTATTTATTGATAGTATGGATTGCCTTACCTTTTCACTTATTTTTTAAAACAAGTGTGTTGCTTTTCACTTTAAAAAGACACATCACCCAGACACTGCGCTTGCGTCGGTATAATGAATCTACAATCCAGGTAAAAGAATAGGACATTACAAAATGTAACCTGAACTCAGAATCTCAATTCTGTACAGTTGCTAACAACAGCCTTTACTAGACGTATTCATCGCGTCTTTTTTTTTAACGTTAGGAAATCATCAGTATGACCCCTCCCGCTGTGGGTGACAGCGTGAGGGAGTGTCAGACTTTTACTGACTAAAACCCACCGTGTTCCTTCGGGAGCCCTATGTGTGCCAGGACCGCGGTAACTCTTTCGAACAACCCGCAGTTCATCGCGTGTCTTGAAACCATAAATATGTTCATCATCATATTGATACCTTATCTCAATAGTTTGTTTGGTATCGGTGCTGTATGTCTTAATTTTTCATACTTCTTTGTTTGACAGCTACATTTTTTTCACAAAATCTGTCATCCCAGTCCGTCCCATATATGTATGTATAAATAAGTTGAAAATTACTGTTTATTTGCTTTTGAAAAACCGCCAATGCCTCATAAGGCTTAATGGCAACGTTAAACAAGAACGCTGGTGATTGAACTTCTCCAACAAGCAGTCTGTTTAAACAAAAAATCGTCAATAATATGTACATTTTGAAGTTGACTGTACATTACATTTTTACTGTATACAATAGGCATGACGACAGGGTAAAAAATAAACCAATTCAATTAGTCCGTAATTTAGATTATCGCAAAATATTGGACACGTATTTTTGTTTTTAAAAATCTATCAATAATAACAAAGATAATGAGTATTCAAGTTCAGGAGTGGGGGGTCCTGACGTCACGCCTATGCCAAAATCGTACATAGGCGGACGTCACGCGCAATTTCAACGGTCTATAACTTCGTAATTTTTTGTTTAGATGAAAAACAAAAAAATACGTATGCAATATTTTTTTATAATCTAAAAGACGGACTAATTAGATTTTTTTAGTCGTCATGCCTATTCTTTGTTGACATCTATAAATTGACTTAAACACATGTTGGATTGTAAAAGGTTCAATTTATCAAAACACATATTAGATAATAATAATATTTTATTTAAAAAAAATGACAAAAACTAAGCATACTTCTACATGTATATGGCACAAGATATTAAACTTACAAATATCTAATTAATACTTTGGTTTTACTTTATAAAGTCATCTTAAAATTGCAATGGTATGGTATCTCTTTCACATAATGAATATAATCTTCGAAGACAAGAGTGAGAATTAAATAAGCTTAATAAAAAATGGCGTAACAAAACTTTTTCAAATGCAACTTAAATGACATCTCCATTTTAAAAAAACCAGTCAAAAATTAAAAAAACTTTCTAAAACTGAGACCAGCCGAGGGTTCCCAAGACGAACTCCTCATAAAGGGAGACACAGACTTGCTGAAGCCAGCGTTGAAGTCCAGGGAACTGGTTCTATCCCGAAACAGGTTGAGATTACCAGTGGCTGAGTAATCAGTGCGATCGAATAAGGGAGTGCGAGCCACCCCTAATGAAGCTCCGACTCTATTTCTGTAATAGAAAATAAAATTATAAGACAACAGAAAAAGGATTCATCATCATCATCATGTTCAGCTTATATATCGGCCCAGTGCTGGGCACAGGCCTCCTTTCACAGAGCGTCCTTTCCAATCATCGAGCTAGTTCAATACGGTTCGGTTGGTGAAAGAGGTATTAATAAGTAGGAATCAGATGGATGTATCTAGGCAGTCGCTACAGTCGAAAGCCAAAAAGTCTATTAACTAGTGTTACCAAGGATAATCGTGTTTCCTAGGTAACTGGTTTAAAGGGATTATACAGGCAGTCGCACCATGTAAAAACTGTTTTTTTTTTGTTTTGACTGGCTCAAAACTTGAGAAAATAAATGTGTAGTTTGTTAAAAGTCTAAGTAGATGATACTTCGACGTCGAAGCTTAAAAAAGTGCATTGCTCGACAAAGGCCCCAAGCCAGGAGGAATTGCCCATACTCACCGCGCTGGGCATGCATGCTGATGAGCGCAGTTCAGGCTATTTTTTAACTTCGGAGATGCTCTATAATACTTACTTGTACATATAATCGAGGCCACCGCCAACAGTATTGAAGTTCGGGACCTGAGGTATGGAAGGCATGTTGCGAGTGACGAAGGCGTTCGCCGTGACGTCATGGTTATCATTATGGAACAGGTTCGCGTGGCCAGCAGCCGTGAGCTTGTCGCCGAAGTTCGAGATGTGAGTGTCGGTTAGCGATAGTCCGTGGCCGCGGCTGGAAGGAGAAATAATTTGCTAAAGAATATTCTAAAGTCCTGAGATACCTTAAACTTGGATGAAAATCTTCTTCATCACTAGGCTCATTAAATAGTAGATCTAGAAAGTTTGACATACTCAAGAACAGAGCTATGAGATTAACTAACTTTAAAAAACCCTTAGAAAGTTCTAAAAAACATTTGTTTGCGTTTGTTAATTTGAACTAATAAACTCGTGACTTTCTGAAAGATTACGGGATCATCATCGTCGGCCTTTTCATTATTTAACTACACGGCACAGGCCTCTCCCCATCCAGAGAGGAATGAACGTTAATCACCGCGCTTTCTTAGGGCGTATTAGTAGGTCCAACAGAAATAAATATTATATTATAACACTTACACATTATCATAAGCAAGACCAGCAGTGGCAGCTTGTAGGTGCTTGTTGCTATCGAAGTTCAGTCCTCCAATAGCACTCAGCACATTTTTGTCGTTACCAGCTATTGGCAGTCTCGCGTTTATTGCTGGAGAAGAAAAGACCATGATTAATATGGGAAATTACCTATTTTAGGAGGCCAAAGAGAAAGAACTATGTGGTCAAGTCAAAAAGTAGTCTCTCAGTCAGTTCAACTGCTTTACAATGAAGTTCATCAAAAAATACTGTTACTATAGGAAATGCAAAAGTGACTGTCTGTCTGTCGCACTTTCACACCAAAAGTATACTGAAGTACACAGATAGAGAGCCTGGGAAAGGACGTAATCTACTTATTAACCGGTGGCGGGAATTGCATCTCCCGGGACGTAGGTGAAACCGTAAGGAAGAGCTAGTAATGCATGGATCGCACCTAGAATACAAAAAAACCGGCCAAGTGCGAGTTGGACTCGCGCACGAAGGGTTCCGTACCATTATCTATGAAAAACCGGCCAAGTGCGAGTCGGACTCGCGCACGAAGGGTTCCGTACCATTTTCTATGAAAACTGAACGCATCTATTACCTACAACTAGCCAAAATACAAACACTTTTCGGCAACAAAAAATAACTTTGTTTTTCATACAAATATATGAATAACAAAGTTATAATTTGCGGTTTCCAAAAATTGCTATATCTCATAGACTGCTGTCTGTACCACGTTCAAAATAATTTTCCTAGAAAGTTTATGTAGAGTTCTACTTTTGAGATTTTTTTCATATTTTCTAAACTTGCGGTTCAAAAGTTAGAGGGGGGGGGACGCCTATTTTTCGGCTTTTGGAGCAATTATTTCCGAAAGTATTAACATAATCAAAAAATGATGTCAGTAAACCCCTATTCATTTTAAAATACCTATCCAACGACATATCACACGTTAGGGTTGAAATGAAAAAAAAAATCACGCCCCACTTTACGTTTAGGGGAGGCACCCTAATAAAACATTTTTTTCCACTTTTTATTTTTGCACTTTGTCGGCGTG
>NWSH02000296.1:6767677-6783119 GCA_002382865.2 Heliothis virescens | reverse complement strand
TCCTTCACAACATATTTCCTATAGTTGTTGGTCATCATTACTTCGTCCATAATTGCACATACAAAACCTTCGGTTTCTCCAAAGAGATCACCAGTAGGTAGCCAGGTCACAGACGCTTTAAAATCTATATCAGGTCCATGGAGAGCCTGATAAAAGCGTCCGTGAAGCACTTTGCTCTGCCATATCCTTTTGCGGTCATTGGTATCCATTATCACAGGTTTGCGCCAGTTCTCGACCTGCAAAGAGAGCGGTGTTAGTCCCTTGTCCACTGCAACCACGTCCCGATGCATCCCCACGTCCGCCTTGAGAAAGAATTCCCTAAGGTTGCACACCTCACGGTTGTGAAGAGTTTTGGCATTCAAAAAGCCTCGCCCTCCACACTTCCGTGGGATGTACAACCTCATTACAGATGAACGTGGATGATGCATCCTGTACGCAGTCAGCAGTGTACGGACTTTTCTGTCCAAGGCATCTAGTTCAGTCTGAGTCCACTTGAGTATGCCAAAAGAGTACATCAAGACCGGCATGACCCAGCCGTTAAAGGCACGCACCTTATTGCCACCGGCCAAAAGACTATTAAGAACTTTTTTCAGGCGGCCAAAGAAGCGTTCCTTCAACGACTGCTTCATGTCAGTCAAATTGATTCCCAGCGCTTCTGACATACCCAAGTATTTATAGGTTTCAGTTGAGGAGAGGGATTATTATTATTATTATGGTAAGATATTGTGAGATAGTTATCTAGAAAATCTGGAACCTGTGTAACTAACTCTTAATGTGGTATTAAATGAGATTTTGGCTTAGATTTTTTTCGTCGTCGTCGTCTATCGTCGTAATCGTAAGTCCACAGTTGGACAAAGGCCTCCCCCATGCTGGGGGGATTTACCCATACTCACCGCACTGGGCATGCGTGTTGGTGAGCGCAGTGTGGGATATTTTTAGCTTCGGAGATAATAATTGATTATTTTTTTATGTCGGTATAAGTGACTTTCAAGCCGGGGAACTTCTCGAGTATGACAAACTTACGAAACAAAGTTTAAAAATAGGTTAATTTATAATCGTTTATAATACAAACAAACGTACCTAATTATTTATATCTCTTTTTATAAAAAAATATGGCAGAAAAACTTCTTACATCTAAATAACTTCTAACTCCAACTTCTAACCACGATATAACCATAGTTCTCCAAAAATAACCTCAAAAAAAATACTCCAAAATGTCTTGTCATCACCAATGCATTTCGAAAAGGCGCCATAATACTCGCAATAGTCCATTGAAAAGCCTATATACGTAGAAAATTCTTTACAAACTCCATTTACCAACAAATTAATGGCAACATCTTTTTATCGCGGCATCTCCTCACATTATCGCGAAAGGAAACATCTAAGCCTTTTTCTTTGACTAAAAGCCTGTATAAAAATATCGCCGCAACAAACTTACTTAACTTGAACTATCATAAAATACAATATAACACCTTGCACCTACGACATAAAGTTGATTTTCGAATGTATTGTTGTCCAGAACAGCTCAACATACACTGGCCGATTCCATATCGCACTAAATAAAAAAACCTTTAACGTCACGATAAAAAATCTCAACAAAGCCAAAAAGGTCCGCGATTTTACGAACGTTTACATTGCGAATGTGACCCTTATTACAATGATGTAAGAGTCACGTCAAAATGTTATGTAAGCCGAAATAAGTGAGTAGTACGGGAGATAGATTACATTTTTTTAAGAAAACTTTTTTTTCTGTGTTATTTTCCAAACAGTTTTAATTACATTAGAGAAGGTTTAAACGATGAGAATATGATTATAAAAAAAATTAAAGGTAAGTTATACGAAGTTTATCTGGTCAGCTAGTAAACAATATTTTACGATCACAATTAATATCGGGACATTTCGAGATATCAACAGACTAGCTTCGCCAGAGGTTGCGCCCGTGTAAAACTTAAATTCCGTTTTTTCCCTTTCCCGTGGGAATTTCGGGAAATCCTTTCTTATCGCGTGATGCGCACGTGAGAGTGATGAATCTCTGTGCAAAATTTCAGCTTTATAGGTTCACGGGTTTGGGCCCTACTTTGATGAGTCAGTGAATGAGTCAGGACTTTGACTTTGAGGGCCCGTTTACACATTGAGATTTCATTGCCCATTGCTTGCCATTTTATTGCAGTAAGATGCTACTTGCACTGTGTAAACGTAATCGTGCAATAGGTAAATGGTCTTCTGTCAAATATTCCTGCAGTAAAATGGCAAGCAAAGGGCGATGAAATCGCTATGTGTGAACGGGCCTTTATATGTATAGATGAAGCTTCTTCAAGTCCTATAAAAAGAAAAACATAATAAAACAAAAGAAAGTCCTATTTTCACCCGCTCCGGAATTCACGAAGCATAGTAAAAAAAGTTTAGAATTATATGTCAAGTCAACGAGGCGCTGTGACAGTACTTTATAAAGTTGAAAACAAAGTTTCATAAGTGGATTCTTGCGGATCCAAGAATTTAAAGTTTTGAAGTTCAGCTGTATAATCTTAGCTAAAGTTCTGTTTAATAAATAAGGATATTTCTAAATAGGAATGATTATTATTAAAATACTAAGGATCTGCCCTGGCTTCATTCGGATATATTGAAATCTTCTTCCATCTCTCTATTAGCGATTGTCGCATAAAAATCCAAATAACATGAAAAACTTACCAACTGAGCGTCGGACCTGTGCTCGAAACGTTCCTTCCATACAAAAAACCCCATACCACGTTTGTGGTATGGGAGCTCCCAAAAATTGATATTTTATTGTAGTTTGTTTTGAGTATTTGTCTTTGAAGCGGCAATAGAAATACTTCATCAAAAATTTCAGCTTTATATTATAGTTCTCGACAGACGGACAACGAAATCTTAGAAACAGCATCAAATTTTACCTTTTTGGAACAAAAAAAACAAGTAAACACCATGAAACTGACTACGTCTCCCAACCTACAATCCTTGTACACAGCCTCTATTGAAATCGGGAAAGGTCTAAAGGACCCAAAGTATAGGGCTATTTATTTTGATCTCAAGTGACGTTCCCCAAATCGTTGGTGGAATGTGAAAATTTTTAGCCCTTGGTAGTCAAGGGTATAAATTGTTTCCCAAAACGGGTAAGGGTACTTTAGATACGGAATAATTTTGTATGCGACACCTTTTGGTGGTAGATTGGTTAATATCGAATTTAAATTTGATTACAGCATTTTTGTGGTAATTAACCTAATTTGAAGAGGTTAATGTACAGACGACAGCACATCAAGTTACCACAATCTGTCAAATTTCTGCAAACGATTTTCAACCTTATCATAATGGAGGTCGGTTAATGTATGACTGGTAAAATTTTACAGATTCGTTTAAGTTGACCTGCTGTCGTCTGTACCTATTTTGATTCTCTTTGTTATTTTAGATAAAAGTAAAGTACCAGAAAAAGTTTCCATTCACATTTTCAAATAACTCGGTAACTCGATTGGGCTGTTTTGAACTTGAACTTAAATCTACATAATGTTTGTATTTTTGTATTAAGCTAGGCAACCTAATAATTTAATTTTACATTTTTATTTTATTTTATAAAAGACTAGCTTCTGTCATCGGTTTCGCGTTCCGTGGGAACTACTCGGCGCACCCGGATAAAAAGCCTAAAGCCTTCCTCGATATATGGGCTATCTAAAACTGAAAGAAGTTTTTCAAATCGGACCAGTAGTTCCTGAGATTAGCGCGTTCAACCAAAAAAACAATCAAACTCTTCAACTTTATAATATTAGTATAGATTATTTTGTGGATAACTTACTAATTTACTGTCAAAACATTTTAAAAGGATTAAACGACATACGTATAAGTACCATTATTGAAGAACTACTACATATATTTTCCTCTCATCTTTAATAACCACACCATTGCAAAATATCTGCTTGCTTGAAAAACTAGCAATATAAATGTTTCAAAACTAAACTTTTGAGTGCATCTACTGAGTACGGAACCCGCGTAAGCATAACATATTGCGAGGCTCCGCCATTTTGGTTCTTATTCACGGTCCTTGGTTCTCTAACATATGAACTCATCCCGTTTTGAAAAGGATGTTTTTAGAGAGCTATTTATTTCGGTAAAGGATTTTAATTAAATACTTAGTTTTTTCCTCGTGACTATGTTTATGTGGAGTTTTTTAGAGTTCGCATATAGAAATGTCAATGTTGCATGTTGCATGTTCATTATCGTTATTATCAGCCTTTTCATCGTCCCATAGCTGGGCACAGGCTTCCTCTCACACAGAGAAGGATTGAGCGTTAATCACCACGCTTGCTCAATGCTGGTTTGTGATTTCAGACTTTATAGTCAAGGTTTCCTCGAGATGTTTTCTTTTATCTTTGAACAGCCTTAGGTGCCTGAGTTAATACTTAGTAAGTACATACATACTAAGAAAAGAGTAATTTGTACTAGTGTGATCTGGAGTCGAAACCACACACTCCAACTTGAGAGGTTGGTGCTTTACCCACTAGGCCACTACGACTTGTTTGTACATAAAAGGCGCCGAAACAACTGAATCGATTTGAAAAATTATACCGTTAGGAAGCTGCACTATCCCCGGGTGACATGATGATGATGATGATGATGGCGTCCTAGCCGATTATCGGCCACGGCGGCTGTCCTCATATGAGGAGATCAGCCAGCTGCGCAGGACATATTATAGTGCACAAGCATTTGCGCAGACACAGGTGCACCTCCTATTCCCTCACTCTCATAGCCCGTTGGGACGGCAATCTGACACGACCGGCGAGAGATCAGGCGCAGGACCTAAGCTATATTTCATCCAGGTACGGGAAGGAGTTCCCACGGGACGCGGGTTAAATGGCTGAAAAGAGCTATTAATCAATGTTTTACAATCCCTACTAATATCCCTTCAAATATTATAAATGCGAAAGTAACTCTGTCTGTCTGTTACGCTTTCACGCCTAAACCAGTGAGCCGATTTTGATGAAATTTGGTACAGAGATAGAATTTACCCTGAGGAACAACATAGACTTACTTTTATTCGGGTACGGGAAATAGTTTCCTCGGGAAGCGGCCGAAGCCGCTGGCAGAAGCTAGTCAAAAGTTTTTTAAAAGCTTGTTGCCCACATTATAATTTTCACAACTGATTTGATTTTTTCAATCCTTAGAGATTTTCTACTAGTAGTTAGATTAGCTAGGTACTAGTAGTTTTTCTTTCATCTAAATTCCGATATATCTGTCTAAAGGTTTTTCCGAAGATCTAAAACGGATTCTTATTTATTGAGAATTTAATCAAATTGCCCTTTTTCGTTTGGTTCTAACGTATTTCCACAAATGTTAAGATCACTTTATGATACAACATTATACATGTTTTATTTTACAAAAGTGGGTGAGCCAAATTTGTGTGTGTTAATTTACAGACGACAGCAGGTCACGGTACCCGAATCTGTCAAATTTTACCAATCGAACATTAATCTTCCACTATTGTGATAAGGTTGAAAATCTATAGTAGAAATTTGACAGATTGTGGTAACCTGATGTGCTGTCGTGTGTACATGGACATTCTGTTTGTACGTGTAAAAATTGGAAGTGTTCAGTAGCGACTGAATCGCCCGCCGCGTCGTTAAAAAGACTGTGTATGTATGTACAGACGACAGCACATCAAGTTACCACAATCTGTCAAATTTCTGCAATAGATTTTCAACCTTATCAGAATAGTGGAAGGTTGATGTTCGATTGGTAAAATTTGACAGATTGGTATTCGTTGACCGGCTGTCGTCTGTACATTTACAGACACAAGTATGGCTCACCTGCTTTCCTGAAATAAAACCTTTTTACCTAAGACACTGAAACCAGAGATAATTCGTAAGCTTTATACTTAAAAGAAACAATACTGGCTACAACAAAAAAGATTTTTTTATTTTATGCTTTTCAGTTTTCGGGTCTAAAACCTTAATATCTTTAATACCCATATCGACGTAAAAAAGCGTACGAAATTTGAAGAGTTCTCTCAATTTCTCCAGGATCCCATCATCAGATCCCGGTTTCCTTACCATGGGACTACACTGACATCGTACTCTTTCAAACACAAAAAGAATTTCTCAAATCGGTCTATAACTGCCGGAGATATGGATTAACATATATAAAAAAAAAAATATGGTCGAATTGAGAATCACCTCCTCCTTTTTGGGAAGTCGGTTAAAAATGGTAGCAAGCCATACATATGGAAATACTCCCACAAGCAATTTTAATGCATAGATTTACCACGGAAGAGAACCAATATAAAGCACCCTAACTACAGTATGAATAACAAAAGTTCTAACCATTTGAAACAATCCTTCCCGTCTTTTATTGAACGAAACAATTCAAATTGAAACGTAAATTACAGACGCTTTCAATTTAAATGACCTTTTAGACGATTAACTGGCTCCCCATAGGGCTGGGTCCCATCAGTTCATGTTTTATGATGAGATTTTTCACTGTTATGGGACGGTTTAGAAGATGGGGTTATGAGTGAACTTGTAAAGGGTTATTTATCACGGATTTACGTAATGGACTGAAATTTTGTGTCGCATTTGAGTGGCAGGGAAAGCAACTAGCGGTTCTCGAGATCGATAAATAGGGTTTTGCCTCATATTTGGTTTGAAGTAACTTCTCAGAATTTTCTTGCACTTCATGTACTTGTTACTAATCATTATCAGCAGCTTTTTTACTGTCCCACTGCTAGGCACAGGCTTCTTCACATACAGAAGGAATAAGCGGTAATCACCATGCTTGCTTAAGATGGATTGACGATATCAGACTTTTAAGTCCAGATTTTCATCAAGATATTCTCCTTCACCTTTACTCAGTCATTGGTGTCTAAGAAACACTTACGCTTTACTTGTTGTTAATTTGTATTGGAATGAATGAAATCGTGAGTTATAATAGCTTGTATTTTTGTTCACAACGTGACCGTCAGTTCCTTCTCCAAGGAACGGATCAAAAGACCGAAACGTCCTCAAGGCTAACACTTAAAATCTACAAAATGGACCGTCGTGTTTGCCAACAATGAAAAAGGTGACGTTCAACCCAACATCTATAAAGTTAAGCATGCACACTGCAGACTAAATAGTCGGCCGACAGTTGGTCCGATGATAGACTAAAATTTTTTTTAAAGAAAATCCAATCACAGGTTTTCGTCGGTTTTTTTTCCGGCAAAATACATCGTCTTTATAACGTGCATTCATCGTCATAATAATAATAATGGCGTCCAAGGCCGATTGTCGGCCACGGCGGCTGTTCTCATGTAAGGATATCAGCCAGGTGCGCAGGACATATTATAGTGCACGAGCATTTGCGCAGACACAGGTGCACTGCCTATTCCCTCTCATAGACCATAGGACGGAAAATCCGACACGACCGAAGAGAGATCAGGCGCAGGACCGACATTAACATGCTCTCCGATGCACGGGTGTATCAATCACCAACTTTCAACTCCGGGCTGCTTTGTGAAAGTTTCTAAAATCCACAAAGCGATTTCGGCCCGACCTCATGCTCAGCAGTCGGCTATCCGACAACTAGACATGGTCATATTGTTTTATGAGCCCGATCAATCTGTCGGCCGACTAAAAGTCTGCAGTGTGCGGATAACTCTAATACTTAGGTATATTGTCGCCGTTCGTAACAGCCCTACACATCTATAGCTAAGATTAGTGAAAACCTTTGCTTCGCGTAATGGACTGCCGTTTAAAAAGCTACCGTACCGTCACTTTTCGACAGATTAATGGATCCACGCTGCCTGAGAGCCGCTAAGTGGTTTATGAAAAGTCTTCTGCAGTAAAATGTTAGTTGTTGCTTCGTGAGTTGTAGTTTTCATTCATCATACATGCTAGTTTCAAATATGAGGCTGTTGCCATTGGCCACTGTTGTTGCTATTTCACCAGCAGTTTGTCATAAGTAAGTTTATGGATTGTAAAAAGTATTAAGATCAGGTTAAGATATATGAGGTTTTGAGCTTGAACCTGGATGGATAAGTAGGAAGAGGACAACCAAAAAACGAAGGGATGGATTTTATGAAAGATGACATTGCTAAAAAATAATTTGTGTGATGACGTCAAATAGAGAAGTATGGAAGAAGAAGACACGCTCCGCCGACTCTACATAAAAAATAAAAATTGGAATTAAAGCAGGAGGATAATCGCGTTATTCCACGCGCTTCTCAGAGAGTGTCAGCAAACCCTTGCGGGGCGCACTAGGACCAGAGCCTGTCGGGGCTGCGGGTTGTTCGAAAGAGTTACCGCGGCTCTGGCACGCAAAGGGCCCCCGAAGGAACACGATGGGTTTTAGTCACCCACAGCGGGAGGGGTCATACTGATGATTTCCCATCGTTATAAAAAAAAGGATAATCATTTAGCAAGTACAATTAATTATTTGTCTGATCATTTGTATCAATTAATGATCAACAAATTATATCTCCAGCTGTTAAATAAATTAATAATTTAATATTAAACGAGTTGAGAATAAACTTCTTAGTGCTGCTTCAATTAATCGCACCAAACTGCGTAAAGTAGGATAAGTATTACGTTTTATTAACTCTAATATTCCGCGAAACAATTTTGATTAAAACGCAAAGCTCTTACAATAAGAAACTTATTTAATAAGCTGTTGAGAGACGGACTAAACACAAATATGGGAAGCAAAGTTCTTGTTTGAGATTAAGTTAATATCAAGTATATGTTTATCTTTACGATATCAGTAGGTACAAGCCTTTGTTTTGTGTAGATATTGTTCTTGGCTCGAAGAAACAGATTTTGGAGTGTAAAGTTTAAGGGTAAAAGTTTGGTGTGGTTACAGTATCTAATAATTCTAATACGAAAATCGAATTTTGAAGTCAAGTGCCGTAGAAAAGAAAAACGCGTTAAATCTTATATTTTCTGCTCTTCATCACTTATATTATGTATCTCGCCTGGATTCTCCGAAAAGAGCTTGGGTAGCCAGGAAGTCTGACAACCAGTCTTAACAATGGATATCGGGTTGCCCGGATACCTGGGTTTTGGAGGTCCTGTAGGCAGTCACTCCGTGTAAAACACTGGTTCTCAGCTGCATCCGGTTAGACTGGAAGCCGACCCCAACATAGTTGGGAAAAGACTAAGCAGATGGAGGCTTGGCTTCTCCGAATTCTCTTACACATAGCATAATGGCTGAACAAATTCACGTTTTGGTGACGATTAATTACCAGAGTATTCAAAATATATTGATCAACTCCACCAGGGGACTTTGACAATAATTGTAAGAATGCGTGCCTATGGGACTCTGTGATTCGAAAATTTTGTTTTGTCTTTCAATTTGTTCCAACAAGGTCCCATCAAAATATAATATAGATCACACAGAGTGGTACAGTTTTTGGTCTCAAGGTCTCAGTTTTCCTAGAAAATATAGCTCCTATACACAGAATGAGAAATATCTAGAACAAAAGACAATGGTCATAATAAAACAACAGCATTGCAGGTGTAAAATATTTATTACGAAAGTTTATAATGAAATAGTCGGTCCCTCGAAACTTCGTTATAGACAGAGATAGGCAAGCTTATGAAAATAAGTGGAAACTTACTGGTGGCACACTAGGCTCTCGTTAAGGTAAGGTTCGGTTCGTTTAACCTTATTTAGAAACACGCTACAATCATTCCTAAACCTACTTCATCGTCACCTGCCTAGCCTTTTCCCGACTATGTTGGGCTCAGCTTCCTATCACACTGTATGCTGCTGAGTACCAGTTTTTAATATGGAGCAACTGCCTATCTGACCTCCACAACCCAGTTACCCGGGCAATCCGATACCCACTGGTAAGACATTGCTACACCTATTTACATCCCATAAATCTTTAATTGCAGTAGGTACTCTTCAAATAGCTTTGCACCTCTGAAGTAAACCTCACGCATGCAAAGTTCATTTAAGAACTAGGCGTCAGTTTCTCATTTTTGTTGAGAGACCAACCGTTGATGTCTTTAAGGCTAGTTGAAACACCACAATTGCTATTACTGATATGTATAGGGGTAATTCTCACGAAATCCCGAATTTTAGTCAATACAAACTGTGTTATAATTTTGATATGAATTTGTATATATTTTTTATGGAGTAAGTAGTATTGATGTTACTAAGTTTAAATTATATAGTGGTCCCCCGTATAAACGTGTTTTATGAGAATAAAAAAAAACAAAAATGAGGGAATGATGACTTAGGTGAGGGAATGACCGTTATAAGACATTTATGAAAAATAGTAAATGATATTGCTATTGTTATTTTTAAATTACCTTTTTATTAAGTTACAATACAATAATACAATGATATTTTCTTACATTAGTAGGAGTTACTGACCAAGAATACAACATAAAACTGTTCATCTTTGATTATTGGCCATCACCAAGATTTCGTTCCTTTTTATTATATTCCTTATTTTATATTTAGCTTCTTCATCGCTCATCTTCTTTTTCGGGACATTATTTGAACCTATAACAAAATGGCAGCGCAAAATTCAATAGTTAGCCAAAGCAAACAAGCAGCTAAGCAAAGCTAACCCAGTCAAAAGTCATTCCCTCATAAACNATTAAGTTACAAGACAATAATACAATGTTATTTTCTTACATTAGTAGGAGTTATTGACCAAGAATACAACATACAACTGTTCATCTTTGATTATTTGCCATCACCAAGATTTCGTTCCTTTTTATTATATTCCTTATTTTTTATTTAGCTTCTTCATCGCTCATCTTCTTTTTCGGGACATTATTTGAACCTATAACAAAATGGCAGCGCAAAATTCAATAGTTAGCCAAAGCAAACAAGCAGCTAAGCAAAGCTAACCCAGTCAAAAGTCATTCCCTCATAAACCATCATTCCCTCACTACATATTAATATGAGGGAATGACGGTGAGGGAATGACGAAACAGAGATAAATAAAAAAAAACTCGTATTATAACTGCACTTTGAAAAGAGTTTTTTTTTTATATAAGTTTAATACTCCCAAAGATCTACTTCATTGTGTAATTAATAAGTTTCAAAAGTACTTACCTTTTATTTTCCAAGCTGTGATGGAATGACGATCAGATATGTAATATTAATAAAATAAGCATTAAATCTTTTTGCAGCACAAACCTTAACAAGTTCACGTAAAATTCGCCATATTGATACATTGACAGTACTGCCTACTATCAAAACCGAATGGCTGCGTTCAAATTTAATTAAAAATGCGTTGACAATTTGACTGACAAAAAATTGTGAGGTAATGATTTATTTTTATGAGACACATGAAAATTATTTTTTAAAATTCAGTTCCTAAATTTTTAACTCAAATTGTGTTTTTTTTATTAATGTGTCATATTTTGAATCGAAAAAAAAAATTTGTAAAGCTTTGTTACACTATTTTGTTTGTTAAGTGATATAAATGTAATTTAATTTGGAGGATGGGACATAGTGAGGGAATGATTTTAGGGGTATCATATAGGCAATTATTTTTTTATTTACACATCTGATTAAAAACTGATAAATGAAACTTCTAGCTACACTAAAGTAGATTGCAAAAAAGTATCGGTAGCCGCTATATGTCTCTTATATATTTTTTTAAGCTCAAAGGACAAGAATTTCGGAATTTCGTGAGAATTACCCATAGACTATACATATAAAGTCTTCAATGTGAATAACGAAAAAACTCTCTACAAAACAATAAAACTGAAAAACACTCGCCTCGTCTTAAGAAAAAAGGTAATCCAACTTACGTAAAGACTTCACTAATAAGGTTTTAATCACAAACTCCTGTTGTGCTATCTCCCTAACAAGCAAAGCGTCCCGTTTCGTTGAAGCGCGAAATGGAACGTGCAAGTTGTTAGCAGTCCGTCTTCTAACAAAAAGAGATCTCGACGAACTACGCTCGCTTCTTAAAGTATAAAATTGTTTTTCATATTATATTTCCCATCGCATTTTAGTTTGGAACTCTCTAGAAGTTTGTTATGAACTTCTCAAGATGTAACGTTATCAAGTGTTTGGGATTAGTCTGGCTTTTGCCTCGTGTTTTGTTGTTGGGACTAGTTCATTGGTCGATATTGGTCAGGCCATTTTTTGTTAAGATTCTTAGAAGTCATGATTTGTACCGATCGATGTTGAAGCCTATAAGGTCTTCAATATTACTTGTGAAATATTGTTGTACTTACTCTTGTTTAGACTTTCTATTGTGGTCTTTTCTGGGAATATAATCACTGGTATTTTCGTCTACTAATCTTTTCGTTTTTAGTACTATATTGTCTACATAATATAGAGCTGAAGATTTAGTCTAGTTCATTCATGAAAGTACTATTATCAGGCAGAAATTAGGTACCCATACTATGAAGATGTTAATAGTATGACTACACTAGCTGTTTTCCCGCGGTTTCACTCGCATCCCGGGAGAACTTCCCGGACCCAGATAAAATATATTCAATGTTACTCGGGGATAGTGTAGTTTTCCAACAGTGAAAGAATTTTCCAAATCGGTTCAGTCGTTTTCGTTTACAAACAAACAAACAACATGTAATGTTTCCTTTACATTATATTAGTACAGATAACTACATAAGAGATGTTTAATTAAGTACGTATCCGTATTTAAGCGATGTCATGCTCCGGCGAACATCGTGAAGTAATCGATATCTCGCTAAGTTTACTCGTGAACTAGATACCCACTCGACTGTGTTATTGTTCCGTTTAAGACGTTTATTTTTGTTTTGTATTTACATATCTTTTGGTAAGGGAAGAGGGAATTTACAAGCGATGAACGGGTTGCAAACCAACATAACTGCCTCGTTAGTCTAGTGGTCGCATAGCGCGACTGCCGATCGTCAGGTCTCGGGTTCGATTCCCGGGCCAGGCCGAAATCGCTTTGTGGGTTTTAGAAACTTCCACAAAGCAGCCTGGGCACGTAAAGCCGGCGTTCTCGAATGCTACTCAGTAGCAGTCAAAATTCACGTCAGAGGCCGTCAGGCGGATTTGAGAAAACTCTGACACTATGGCTTGTTAGGTGATTAAACCTGCAGCTCCAACATCGTCCTGCCCCAATTGCTAATCTCACCTGCCCGTAGTGCACTCTGCTGAAAACGGACGAGACTCTGGCGACCGACTGGTGGCGGTATAACCACTACTGAACAACAAGTGGGATATTAAATGCCTTGCTCGGAGATAGGCAGCAGCATATTTGAAGTAAAAATAAAAATATCCCACACTGCGCTCACCAACACGCATGCCTAGTGCGGTGAGTATGAGGAATCCCTCAAGATCGGAGGAGGAATTAATATGATTTCATCTCATATTGCCAGCGATTACTTCAAATATAAAATAAGAAGTAAAATGAATTCCCAATCTATACTAATATTATAAAGCTGAAGGGTTTGTTTGAACGCGCTAATCTCAGGACCAGTAGGGTCGGATTTGAATAATTCTTTCAGTATTAGATAGCCCATTTATCGAGTAGGCTACTTTTTATACGGGTGCGCGGTGTAGTTCCCACGGGATGCGGGTGAGACCGCTGGCGGAAGCTAGTATTTCGTAAATAGAGGTGATTGATTAATTTTAAAATCATGTATTAAACTTATACTTACATCATTAATTTCATGAGTATATAACTTAATTGGTTTCAATATTTTGACTAGGTAGACCTTTTCAAAACGGATTTCACTTATATTAAGTACGTAGCGTATTAATTAGTAGGTACACACGCCGAATTTTCATGGTATTTAATTAATTTCACGAACTATATTGATATATACTTAATGCTAATAATTATATTCCATAGTTTCTCATCAAAATACACATTAATTGCCTACACTAATTTAGGTGCTAGGTAAACGGTATGTTTAGGGGTACCATGCCTCAGGAAAATCTCGGATTTTCCAATTTCTAAACATCGATGGGGACGTCTGAGTGGTTTTTTATATTTCCCTATTAATTATTATTTACCGAAAAACCTCTTTAAATAAAGAATAGGTAGGTACCTGTTTATGAGGGCCATGTTTTATATGTCTATAATAATTAGGACCCGTTGCTAGCTAAGTATGTGACTATTTGTTTCTAATTTTGAGTACTTTTTACGACATTATGTGTCAGATTTCTATCTAGAATCTCTGAAACGGGCCCTAAATATTTTTAAATAGCTGAAAAACATTTCAAAACAAATTGAAATCTTGTCCCAGAAAATTTGATTGAGTAATGGTAACCCTACATACAATATTGCAGGCTCTATCAAAGTTAACTACTCGACAGCGTAACACAGACTATTCAATATTATAATATTATTATTTGCCGTTCTAGAACGGAGCTATTTGCGTTAATTAGAGAACGTGTGTGTTTAGTGACTGAAAGCTTATTTGTGAATAAATAATTATTTAGGCACAGAACTACTGCTTAGTTTCGCCTGCGGTTTCTACCTAGCGAGATTGTACTTACATTATGTAATTACTATAATTGTCTAATTTTGAATAAAGGTATTTATACAGGTAATTAAGTCTGCGTTGATAATTTAACCAACAGCCCGCAATTTTTGTAAAGAAACCATGTTTCCAAATCTCCTGCTGTGGGAAGCTTCAAAGTCAAGGCAAAAGTCAAAGTCAAAGACAACATTTTTCATTTCAAACAGACCTAGTACAGGTTCTTATTAAAAGTCAAACCAGTTGCACGGTTCTAAGAAGTTGATCTCATGGAGAAGAACACCATTTTTACACCTGGAAGGTTCCTGTAGCTTGCCCTGTACTTAATGACAGATTACCAAATAAAGACCCTCCCTCACTGACATTTGAACATAATTGGCAGTCTGACTACCCAGAAGCCAGAAAATCTGACAACCAGGCTCACCAAAGCGTATCGGGTTACCCAGATAACTGGATTGAGGAGGTTTTAAATAGGCAGTCGCTCCATGAAACAAAGTTGACTGGAAGCCGACCTCCGAATAGTTTGGGAAAAGTCTAAGCAGATTGACGTGACAATAAATGATTAATGAGACATATACCCATATCACGAGCTCACCAATAAATTCTAGGGCCTTTAACTTAATTTAGCCCAGTGACATGCAATCTTAATTGCTCCAAGCGATGTTACTCGAATTTACAACCGTTCGACTGGGGTTTGAGCTCCAGTCAAAGTAATTAGAACTTTAATTGCAGTTCGGAAAGTTGGTTTTCGCTTGGAGGTGACGTAGTTAGACGACGTAAGGGTGGTAGCTCAGTGGTAATGAAGCGCTGTTTTAATTATTATTTGTAATTTGGGGATTTTCAGTGATATAATGTGTAATTATTTTGCTTACTTTACAATATGAGCAATAATTTTGTTTAGCTTATGTAGGTACTTGAGATTTTCATTACTTACCAACTCACATTACCTACTTACCCTAAGCGTCAATTCACACCGAGACGCGACGCGACGCGACGCTGCACGCAGATTTTACATA
>NWSH02000296.1:6755196-6767577 GCA_002382865.2 Heliothis virescens | reverse complement strand
GTTTTTAAGATGCGTCTCGCGACGCCGCGAGGCGTCGCGCTGCGCCGCGCGGCGCCGCGCGGCATCGCGCTACATCAAAGCCGCGTCGCGTCGCGTCGCGTCTCGGTGTGAATTGACCCTAAGAAATGATATTAAGGTATCTGGGACGGTCGTCACTTCAAGTAGCAATATTGCTGTTTTTTGCTGTGAATGTTATACATAATGGGAACCTTAACCGCATAAACAATTTTGCAAGTAAGCTTTTTCTATCTTTTGGGCTTTTTGTATAGACCTATTTGCTTTGGATCATTGTTTCTAATAGAACATCCTACAGCACCATAGAACCCCGACAGCATAAACATCCGTTTTAACTTTGAAAATTGAACGTAACAAGTAAAAGTAAAAAAACTGACTTTTATATTGTTGATGAACGTGGGCCTAAAAAATGTACTGATGTGAGTTTATACTGTAAACATAGTCTACACTTTTACTCACTATATTGTGTGAACTTTACTGTATCTTTAGTTATCTACTACCCCAATTAAGGAGATAAGAACATAAAATCGCTACCGCTCACCGCTCCGCTTATCACGACCTCCAACCTTACCGTACAATTTAATTCCTCCTCATGCTAATAGGGCTGGTCTCCAACTAGGAGGCAATTTCGCAAGACGTTTCAGTTACTGATGCCATTACAGGGCTGTATCACGTCTCTAGTTTTAGACCTAAAGTGGTTATTACTGGCATGTACTTACTAGAATGTGTTTAATGTTAGAGAGGATTTCGAGTTTTGATATGTGATAATGTTTTGATATGTATTAGACAGATGTTAATTAAGGCTGATTTTCATTTACAAGGAAAACGACTATTTTTCTTTTATTTTATTTATATACTTAGGCGAAGGTAAATATATTATTTAAGACTTTATTTTTTTCATTCATTTATTCCTCATATTTTTACATTTTTAAATATTTTATAAATTATATATTTTATTTTATATTTAAGACTTATTCTTATGGAAATTCTTGCATTGTGAAAAGTTGTTGTTTAACCGATCGATACGAACATACGTAAATAACAGACAATCAGCCTTAGTCGTGCCAAAAAGGGCATTTACTTTCTAATTTGTCTAGTCTTTTCTTAACTATATGGATTTACCATCCAGTCACAATACCTATATATTCTCTTATGGCCTAACAACCCACTTCAGGATACGTCTTAGAGGAATTTGAAAGTTATGAAAACTAAAGTGAAATGTCTAGATACCAAGTATATTAAAGGAAACCTTTTCAAGATTTATACCTAAATGGTATGGTAAAATACATACGTACGTCTTTAAATGTAGTGGTATTCAAGGGTTCAAATCTTTAAAAGCATGGCGTTACTGGACTTTCCTAAATTACATTTGAGTGCATATTTTTAAATTCCAACTTAATAGAAAGATCTGAGTTAATCCTGACTTAAGTAGAAATAAAACATCAAAAAACCTTTAAAAATCATTTATTTTCCTTACTTAAACTTCCTAAACTAAACCTATACAAACTTATAACTACTATTTACAAACTAAAACAATATAGTTGTTGTCACGAATTAAAACCACTTCGTCTCAGGGAAAATAAAAATTGGCATTCACTTAAATACTAGGACTGTTTAGCTTAAACTAAATATTAATTATAATTTACATTATTAAGCGGCAGTTTTAAAAGTTCCAGATAGAGTCCTAGATAGCTATCTGACAGATAATGCTATAGAAATGTTTAATTTTGATTCCTTTTTACGGTTCCGTAGGGTAAAACGGGACCCTATTACTCAGACTTCGTTTTCTGTCTGACTGTCTCCACCTGTATCTCGTTAACTGTGATAGCTAGAAAGCTGAAATTTTCACAAATGATGTATTTCCGTTGCCGCTATAACAACAAATACTAAAAATTAAAAAAAAATTAAGGGTACCCATACAATAAACGTATCAAACCGCAAATTATAACTTTGTTATTCATATATTTGTATGAAAAACAAAGTTATTTTTTGCTGTCCGAAAAATGTTTGTATTTTGGCTACTTGTAGGTAATAGATACGTTCATTTTTCATATTATAATAGTACGGAACCCTTCATGCGCGAGCCCAACTCCCACTTGGCCGGTTTTGTGTGGCTTGATCTGTCAGATTGCTATCTAGACGTCTATCTGGAACCTTTACTGGCTCTAATTGTTGTTTGTTACAAATATATTTAGTACTGCCGAACTTTGAAGCTAATGTTACAAATTACGGATGAGTACAAAAAAGTTAAGAACCTCTCCCTTTTTAGTCGGTTAAAATTGCTGTTATCTTGTATAAGAATGAAGACTTGTGTGCTTATCAGTCCTTAAGAACATTACGATCTTTTGTATATACCCAACATACGGACATGCATAATTAAATGAAAGTAGGTTTAATTTTTCTTTCAAGATTCTCAGTTTAATACAAAATATTTTTGTATAAAGGGTAAAAATCTATAAATCCATAATAAGACCTGTCGTCCTGTATGGATCAGAGTGTTGGGCATTGAAAAAGAGGGATGAGAAGAGAGTACATGTAGCAGAAATGAGAATGTTGAGATGGATGTGTGGTGAGTACATTAGAGGAAGTCTGAAAGTAGCACCAATTACAGAAAAGATAAGAGGTAAGCGATTGTCATGGTATGGGCATGTAATGAGGAGGGATGAAACACATGTAACGAAAAGTATGTTAAGTATGAATGTAGAGGGAGTGACAGGGAGAGGAAGACCAAAGAAAAGATGGATGGATTGCGTGAGAGATGACATTAGTAAGAAGGAAGTGAATGTTAGTATGACGAGTGATAGGGAGAAATGGAAGGAAAAAACATATTGCGCCGACCACAAATAAAATTGGGAACAGGGCAGGAAGATGATGATGCCTGATCTCTCTCCGGTGGTGTCGGATTGCCGTCCCATCGCGCTATGAGAGTGAGGGATAGGGAGTGCACCTGTGTCACAGCAAATGCTTGTGCACTATAATAATNACGAGTGATAGGGAGAAATGGAAGGAAAAAACATATTGCGCCGACCCGAAATAAAATTGGGAACAGGGCAGGAAGACGATGATTTTTGTATAAAGAGTTTTAGGTGGCCAGTCATCAATTTCAATAAACCTATCTTAAATTCGTCTTGACAAAATTATCTGTACTTATAAAGGTCACTTGTAAGATTATTATTTGCAATTATTATTGTTACCAAGTTGTTTGGGTATGTGTTGGACTTTAGGTTCATTTGTCTATATTTTTTAGAGTACACTTATCTCATTCATCAGATACTGGTGAATGAGATAAGTGTACTTACATAAAATTAATTGCAATAAAAAGTATACGAAATAAAACTGTGAGATTCATGATTTTATTTATTCAGCAGCACTAGAGAAAAATTCGAAAGGAAAACATAAATTAGAATAGAAATCACAAGAAAAACGTACAATAAAAATATGTTTTAACATAATTCGTATAAATATTGCCTCTTAAAATTATAATTATTATACCAAACTTAAACGTTAATTATAAAGGTCAATTTGTAAAAAGCTGAAGTTATAATTTTTACTTTCTTGTTAAAAAAGCGGATACCACAACCTAAAAACTTTATTATAAAAAGAAAAATATTATTCAGATTTGTTTTTCCTTAAAAGCAGTACACTTAGCTATCTCGTAGCTTTTAAATCAGTGGTTCTTAACCTTTTTGTCCTGAGGGACCATTTTTGAAAATTTTCGCATGCCGCGGACTACCCTGTTGGTTTATGGATCTGGAGGTAATGTTCAATAAATGAATGAAAGTAAAAATAAAGGATTCTCTAAGCTCTACCATCGAACTCGAGCTCTACTATCGAAGCGTCAAATTCTTTACAACTAAAACGAAGCCGCACGAATGCGAATCAGCGTTGATCACGCGCAGACGCGCGAATTCCGAAGAATGCGCGCGACTTTTTAAAATCTCAGAAGTAATGTGTGCGTTACGATGTGGAGTTAAGGTTGAATTTGTTATGTTCAGTTTTGGATAGACGCTTCGATGCGCTTCGACTCTGCGCTAGTATAAATTGACCCTTAGATTTCAACAAATAAAATTACTGCAACCGCCTCGAGTCGCAGTCGGGAGTTGACGCGCTCGGGTAATGTTGTGTTGACTCTTGTAACTTATGTATTGACAATGGCATAGCTTGTGGACCACTTGAGATGCTTCCACGGACCACCGGTTGAGAACCACTGTTTTAAATGTATTCAAAATTCACACAACTTCTAATAGAAAATATTATTATAGAATTTAGCTGTAAGTATATTAATTCACAATCACTCAAAATGCAAAAAAAAAGAAATAAAAGCTTAAAAATGTTACTTAAAAAAATCTTAAATTACTGACTACAATTAGGATTGAAATATTACACTTAACATTTTACTTTGTACTCTTTCAAATTACAATATAGACTTACTTACTTAAAATTATATTCAAGTGCATTAATTTTCACTCAAAACAAAAACATCAAAATCAGTAAAAACAAATCGCTTCAAAATGGGACCTTATATTGCATTAAATAAAATGGTACAGACGACAGCACATCAAGTTACTACAATCTGTCAAATATCTGCAATCGATTTTCAACCTTATTACAATGGAGGTAGGTTAATGTTTGATTGGTAAAATTTGACAGATTCGTATACGTTGACCTGCTGTTGTCTGTACATAAAAGACAAAAATTATTACACATTTATCTAAATTATAGCGATTTTATTGTTAATTCTACAAAAATAATTCGAAATTATGTAGTTAGTTAAAAATTTTTTGCAATTGCTTAAATACAAAAATTCTTTCTCTATGATTGATAACATAATTTTATTTCACACTAGCCGTTTTCCCGCGGTTTCACTCGCATCCCGTGGGAATTACTGCCCGTACCCGGATAAAATATGGCCTATGTCACTCGTGGATAATGTAGCTTTCGAATGGTGAAACAATTTTTAAAATCGGTCCAGTAGTTTTTGAGCCTATTCATTACAACCAAACAAACAAACAAAGTTTTCCTCTTTATAATATTAGTATAGATAAATTGAAAACTAAAATGTGCATTAAAACAGAACTTATTAAGTAAAGTTACATTATTCAAATTTTTATATCATCCACAATTACAAAATATTCGTACATAATTTCTTACTTATACTAAAATCACACTTTTATTTACAAGTCTATAAACTATACTAAAACTCATAGTATATGATAATAAGCGTACTTACGACTTTATCGTATTATTTTCTTCCATGAACAAAGACTTAAGTTATGTTATCCCAAAAAAAAATCTGTATGGTTTGGCCGTTTTCTGGTGCAGATGACAGTTGCTGTTATTTAGTACAAATAAGTAAGTCGTCCCTTGAAGCACAGTTTGAGGATATGTAGAACAGTTGGAAAGCTACCTACTAACGTTCGTAACTTTACACTCGCACACGCATGCGCATTGACGAGCATTTATGTACC
This sequence comes from Heliothis virescens, assembly GCA_002382865.2. Lineage (NCBI taxonomy): Eukaryota > Metazoa > Arthropoda > Insecta > Lepidoptera > Noctuidae > Heliothis > Heliothis virescens. Next base: position 6,762,094 of record NWSH02000296.1, on the reverse strand, counting down.
TTTACCAGTGCTGTCAGTACTGACTGTCACGTCAGTTACCGCGCCAGCTAGGATTCGGCCAAATTAGGAACTAAAGTTTAACAGACATTTAAGTCAGTACTACCGAATGACATCCCTACGGCTTCGATGGTGCTTACGTCATAATTTTGACAACATGGCTTAGCTTCATTACTGGTACATCTTTATTCTGTGCTTGAAGTCTGTTTTCAAGGGAAGACTGACTTCGTAGATGTCATTACATTTGTACTGACTGTCTACTGCATCAAAAAAAGGCCCAACCATAGTGACATGTAATTAGTATTTTCATTGGACCGAAATCAGTCCACGAGCATTTAAGGTGAATGCGACCACTAGAAGCGGGAAATTCAAATATAAAATGTTTTTTTCATGTTTCACCTGGAATATACTATGATATTTCGCAATAAAAACGTTCTCTAGCAACATGTGAATTGTAAGAAGTTTCGGAGTTAAACAAGGACATAAAAAATAACCTTGTGGTGTATTATAATCGCGAAATATAAGATTACGCCTCATATTCAATGTTAACTTAGGTAGAACATGAAAAAACCATTTTATATTTCAATTTCCCGCTTCTAGTCATCGCATTCACCTTAAGTGGCAATTTTTTTACCAAAATCCAGAATTATAACCAGGAAGAAAATTAATCATCGATAAACACAAAACCACACAACACTACCAAGTTCAAATCTTGGAATTTATAAGTCCACTATTCATAGAATACCCACTTCTATAAGAAATTGAGCGATCTAGGCTTTAAAGCCGTTTTCCTCATGTATTGGTGGGCTAACTGAGTGAGGTCCAATTGGTCCTGGGTCATGCCGCAAGCAAATGTCTGCCATTTGTAGTTGCCCTGGAAAATAATTGGTATAATTTATCATTTTGTATATAAAATACTGGTACTTACACTGTACACTCGTAAATAGTTTACTTTTCTTTATAATATCTCATCTCGTAGATCAAGTATGCTCAGAATTTCTAAAGACAGTAGAATAATATGACTTTTCATGAGAGCAAATTAAAAAATGTCCCACGTTTAAATATATTAGCCAGGCAATGACTGTTTTTTTCATCAAGTGGTTTAATACATAAGTAATTCGTGGTAGTACTAAAATGGTTTACGGATGTTTAATGAGATGTCTAATTGTCAGCCCTATTTAAAAAATCCGGAATCTAAAAGTTGTCCGTGTTACGCCGCCGTGCCTGGAAGGGCACATAGAACGGGCATCCTCGAATACTATGCAGTAGCTGTCGTTGTTACAATTCCACGTCAGAGGCCGTCAGGCGGATTTGAGAAAACTCTAACACTAGGGCTTGTTAAGTGATTAAACCTGAACTCACTCGACAGCATATTCTTTTTTAATCCTAACGGACATTCCAGAAATTACATAAGGAGTCTCTAGTATCAACTAGACCTTGCTAGGTGATTAAACTTGCAGATCACTCGATAAGAAGAAGAATTAAAATAATTTCAATAAATGAATTAGCATCTTTTTTGCTAATCTGAACTTACCACAAGTTAAACAAAATACTTACCACTATGAAAGGCGATTGGTTTTCCTCTTTAATATCGACTTCCTCCTCCAATTTGTCGAACTTGATGGAGCGTACTGCGGATTTCTTCATGACAATTGGCTCGTTACCCCGAGCGACCTATAAGGGAATAAAGTCGTATGTGCAGTTGTTACGTTAATTTTTAAAATTTTAAATTGAAGAATTCTTTTTCTTTGTCGGTGGTAAACCGTGTCGGTGGCCTAGTGTGTGTGTGTACATATGTATGTCCCAGATCGGTAGTTTTTTTTAATATAGAAATTGTAAAATACGAGGTAGCATGGATTTTAGCCAGATCAGTGGCTTCTTGGAATTTAAAACAGAAATATGAAAGCCTATCACAAAGTTGTGCTTAACCATTTCTTCAATCATTTTTTTTATCTAAAATCGTCAAGATCTTGTTCAGCAATTTACATACTTGGTTATTATTACTTTGTTATTCCAAGTTCAGCTTGCTTCTATCCGAAAATGGGCTGAGACTCAAAATCTCTTGAAATTGTTATAACTTTCTATCTACAAAAATAATACTAAAACATAATAAATATTGCACACATAAAGAAATAACACTACTGTATAAATATTCTACTTCAAATAAAAATTGGCAAATTTTCTGAACTGAATTTAAATCTCTTTAAAAAAATGTTTGTTCTACACATTTGAACGACTTTTATAAAAATGCAAGCAAAATACGTTTAAAATTAAATAGGCTTTTACAATTTAAAATTATCCATATATTAATTAAAATTGTCCAAATCTGTAGAACCAACAAGAGGGTTAATAAAAAAACAAAACAAAAATAAAATGTACAAAATACATTTATTGAAATAAAAAATGACATCGGATCTCATTTGGATTGGATTGGAATACAAACAATATTGACAGAGACACTAAACTACTCAAAAAAATAAGAAAAAAACACATCGAAATACAAAAAATGTTGCCATAATACAAAGAAACTACAGCTACAGAATAAATTAAAACATTCTTTTTAAACAATAATAGTAACAAAAAACAATTTCTATAACAAGATATAAATAAATAAGTATTTTTAAGAAGATTCAACACTGGCCTGTCAATATTGTGGCGGGGATGGAATTGGCGGGAAAGAATACAAAATGGAGGGAAAAATGGGTAAAGGGTAATGTCATTTATTTATTTCAAATAAAGTTCTCTTAAGTAGCTGCCGATATAAAAATTGTTATAAATGTAACAAAAAAAAATTGACTGTATAAATACAATGTTCCACAACCTATGCGACAGCATTTAAGTCGTTATTCGAATGACAGTTAAATTAAGTATAAAAAAATTGTTAATATTTTTAAATGCAAAATACAAAGCAAAAATACTATAATTAATAGAATTTCTAAATAAATAAATACAAGGATAGGACAGGTCACCTACTAGGGTTAGGTTAGTTTCGAAATTGGAACGTGCCCTTAAATTAGAAGACCCTATACGTCCGTTCTTTCAACGATTTTTTAATACAATTCCGCATGTAAGAACAAAACTTGTACAAAAAACATTATTTTTAACATTTTCTCATCAATATTGGAATAACGCAATTCCTGAATACTGAAGCTCAATATTTATTTTGTACTCATTTGTTTTTTGTTACTACGAACAAGTATTTTTTAACCTAAACAAAATTAATACTTGAAATTATTACAACTAGTAACACTTAAATAATTTGGTGCATGGTAAACTTGAGGTATACTTTTTGACGATCCTACAACTATATTTTTAACTAGAGAATTAAGAATATATTAAATTAATTGAAAAAAAAAAACGAATAGTTCATTTGATGAAAACCTCATCTTTGGTACCTTATTCTCTAATACCGTTTGACGTTTACATTAGTTTGGTACAAAACCTACCTAAGAATCGAGAATTCGAGAAATAAAATTAGAAAAATTTACAACCGTTATTATTTAATACGATAAAAAAGAAACGAATATTCCTTAGTTATTTTTACACGATAATTTTAACTTACTACATTTAGTTTAGACAGTTTTATCCGCAAAGAAAAGTTAGTCAAGATTTTTTAAGATTCCGTTTTTTAATCGATTTTTATACCGATAAAATCGATTACATTTTAGTAAGATTTCGACGTTTATCACATTATTATCGCGTAATTTTATGTTAGTTCATTAGTTGATTAATGATTTTTATTAGCCACCGATTTGAAAACACTAAAATGTCTGACATGGTGACCTAGGCGACGTAGTTGATCCCTATTAGTTTTTTTAACCCCTCTGGGGGAGGAAATTAAGACTACATTTTGTCGTTTTAAGCGTAAGTAGTCACTACTTGTTTACAAGATTATTATCTGTCATGATTTAATTTCTTATTACATTTTGCTTATGTATGACGCATATTTTCTTTAATTATTTATTTTTATCTTTCTGTCACTAGTTCTTATTTTTTGTTTGTATTTTAATTTCAAGTCTATACGTCGTGCTCTCGCAAATAAACATATTTTCTTTCTTCCTTTTCTATCTCAACGTTTTAGTATTTCCTCCAGTGACTCGTATATTAAATTAAAATTGTTATTTTTATGACTTAGTTAAGCGTGTGTTGAACTTACAATTTACTCACTATTTATTCACAGTCCATTTTATTGTCTAACGTCTTCTGATATTTTGTTAATCTGGTTTTTTGATCGAAAGTTAACAGTACGTAGATGCAAAAATTACACATTTTTTGTGACTCTTTTGTGATAGTTTTATTTAGTCTACATTAAAAATTACACAAATAAGGTGTAATTTTAATAATGAAAGGGAAATTAATCTCATAGGATTACTTTGTCAATTTGTCAATTATATAATATTTTTTTTATCATCTGGAATGATTAACAAAACACCACAAGACCTCACTAACTCAATAAGCGTAATAACTACATATTAGTGAACATATAATAATCGGAACTAAACACATCGTCTTGTCCATTATCTTTGTCCACCGTCCACCACTGATTCTCTTTCTGCGCATAATCATTCTTATTCATAATCTTATTGGTCAAAATCTCATCTATACGTGATGTAGACGGCTTCTGATTGGTCACTTTATAAATGTGATCAGCTAAGGCATTAGCTAAAACTTGTTTTGGCGCGATTAGATTGTCACACGCGAGTTCGTTGCCTGAATTAATAGTTCGTAATCGATCCGCGTTTAATCGACTAAAACTAGGGTTGTCTAAATTCGTGAGGTCTCTAAAGGGGGTGATTTCGACCTCGTATTCTGGGTAAATGGGTCCTAAGGTGTTAGGTTCAGGATTAGTAAGGAGTAAAGACCTGTGTTGTACCTTAGTTTTCTCAGTGATGACAGCTTCTATGTCAATTTCTTCGTATTTGCTGGTTTCTGGCGTGTTGTCCGCGCTTATAAGGGAGTGTAAGCTCGTGGATTCTTCTAGAAGGGAGTGTTTTACGATGGATGGTGGGGAGAACATTACTGAGCTGTCTCCGGCTAAGGTTTTGCTCTGAAACAATTAGAGAGATATTGTTAGTAACATGATTAATAAAATGGTATAGTTGAGTTGTTCATGGTTAAGAATAAAAACAGTTTATTTATTACAGCAATACTTTTATGTATGTTTGAAAACATATTAAATCTTTATCCTTGCCATTTCTATTAGTCATAAGAAAGCAGCAAAATCGATGAATTTCAGACTGTGAAGCTAGCTTCTTTGGCCATCAGGATGTCAACAGCAGGTAATTCATTTCAAGCATTGATAGGTACTCAGTTGAATTCAAACAGATTGGATTTTGAATCCAAAATTGCCGGAATACTAGGCAAGATTACGTAGACGACATTAGAAAAAAAAACACTATTTTTTCTTGAGAACTCAACAAAAAACTGCCATTTTTAGGGTTCCGTACCCAAAGGGTAAAACGGAATGATAGCTAGAATGCTGAAATTTTTACAAATGATGTATATCCGTTGCTGCTATAACAACAAATACTAAAAATTAAAAAAAAATATTAAGGCTGTTGATTTATATTAATTAATTGCAAAATTGTATACTACTAGCGCCATCTATTAAAAATAATGTGCTACTTAAGTAACTCACACTTGACCATTCCTATTGTACTTTTTTCATAGATAATGGTACGGAACCCTTCGTGCGCGAGTCCAACTCGCACATGGCCGGTTTTTTATATAATTTTGACACAAACTTACCGGCGTCTCAATATAGGACACATCAGGTACTATCGTCGCATGGTGTTCGGAGTGCGAGTGTGGAGTACTAGTGACGGCGGCCCAGCAGTGCGCGAGCGCTTTCCTGGCCCGCTTGTGCGCGGGCACGTTCTCCTTGCCCGTGTCGCGACGCTTCAGGCTGCCGATGCCGGAGTCGTGCGCCTGGGGGGGATTTTGAGTTTTAGTGGTGATTTTTTGGGTAAATAAAATAGTTTAGAAGTGGTTTTAGTGGTGGGTTTTTGAGTAAAATGTTGAAAAAGTCGGTTAATATTTTTTTTACTTGGTATTAGGTTTTTGTTATGGAAATGTGGAGATGAGTTTAGTTTTTACGGTGTTTTTTTGAGTAAAAAAGTTTTGAAAAGGTCGGTTAATAACTTTTCTTTTACATGGTATTAGGTTTTTGTTATGGAAATGTAAAATGAAAGCTCTAGAATAAATTTTCAAAGCGAGAATACAATTCTTTGACCCAAATTGGAATCAGTCAACAACAGTTTGTTTGTTTTGTTACCCATAATGATCACAATTTTTCTCATAGCTCATAGTTGGCATTAAATCCCAAGTTTTATGGTAAAATTACACCAAAATTGGCACATTGGTTCACAAACACAATATGTAGACACGTCAACATGAATCCACTGCTAATTAGTATTCGCACACAGAGAGTCCAATTTTGTAGACATTGAAAATATTCTAGCACGCAATTTTTTACTGTTTACTAGAACGAGCAGATTATAAGAAACATTTGTGTGCGTCACAGTACCGCAAACCGGTGTAATCTCGCCATTTACCAGAAAAAAAAAGGAATTTAGTTACGTTTTTCACCAATAATGCTTTAAAAATAAATAATATTTAAATTCTCACCTGAACATTAGCATTTTCCTGGTCAGCAGTGGACGAGAGTAAGGAATCATTGACCGTACTATCGGAGTTCTCTCTCTTCATCATCATAGTGATATCTTCGACTAACAACCCTGGGCTGGAGGGCTCATACTTCAAGCCTGACTTCTTGCCTAGCTCTGCCATCGCTATCTTGAAGGGGGTTGGAGTTCTGGAATTATGGAAAGAATTTTTTTTTAAATTAATTGTATTTTCATTCGACTGAAAAGGAGAAGGTTCTCAATTCGGATGGTTGTGT
>NWSH02000296.1:6734769-6754984 GCA_002382865.2 Heliothis virescens | reverse complement strand
TATTAAGGCTGTTGATTTATATTAATTAATTGCAAAATTGTATACTACTAGCGCCATCTATTAAAAATAATGTGCTACTTAAGTAACTCACACTTGACCATTCCTATTGTACTTTTTTCATAGATAATGGTACGGAACCCTTCGTGCGCGAGTCCAACTCGCACATGGCCGGTTTTTTATATAATTTTGACACAAACTTACCGGCGTCTCAATATAGGACACATCAGGTACTATCGTCGCATGGTGTTCGGAGTGCGAGTGTGGAGTACTAGTGACGGCGGCCCAGCAGTGCGCGAGCGCTTTCCTGGCCCGCTTGTGCGCGGGCACGTTCTCCTTGCCCGTGTCGCGACGCTTCAGGCTGCCGATGCCGGAGTCGTGCGCCTGGGGGGGATTTTGAGTTTTAGTGGTGATTTTTTGGGTAAATAAAATAGTTTAGAAGTGGTTTTAGTGGTGGGTTTTTGAGTAAAATGTTGAAAAAGTCGGTTAATATTTTTTTTACTTGGTATTAGGTTTTTGTTATGGAAATGTGGAGATGAGTTTAGTTTTTACGGTGTTTTTTTGAGTAAAAAAGTTTTGAAAAGGTCGGTTAATAACTTTTCTTTTACATGGTATTAGGTTTTTGTTATGGAAATGTAAAATGAAAGCTCTAGAATAAATTTTCAAAGCGAGAATACAATTCTTTGACCCAAATTGGAATCAGTCAACAACAGTTTGTTTGTTTTGTTACCCATAATGATCACAATTTTTCTCATAGCTCATAGTTGGCATTAAATCCCAAGTTTTATGGTAAAATTACACCAAAATTGGCACATTGGTTCACAAACACAATATGTAGACACGTCAACATGAATCCACTGCTAATTAGTATTCGCACACAGAGAGTCCAATTTTGTAGACATTGAAAATATTCTAGCACGCAATTTTTTACTGTTTACTAGAACGAGCAGATTATAAGAAACATTTGTGTGCGTCACAGTACCGCAAACCGGTGTAATCTCGCCATTTACCAGAAAAAAAAAGGAATTTAGTTACGTTTTTCACCAATAATGCTTTAAAAATAAATAATATTTAAATTCTCACCTGAACATTAGCATTTTCCTGGTCAGCAGTGGACGAGAGTAAGGAATCATTGACCGTACTATCGGAGTTCTCTCTCTTCATCATCATAGTGATATCTTCGACTAACAACCCTGGGCTGGAGGGCTCATACTTCAAGCCTGACTTCTTGCCTAGCTCTGCCATCGCTATCTTGAAGGGGGTTGGAGTTCTGGAATTATGGAAAGAATTTTTTTTTAAATTAATTGTATTTTCATTCGACTGAAAAGGAGAAGGTTCTCAATTCGGATGGTTGTGTTTTTAGGGAAGTATAAACTAGAGAATAAGCAAATATGTATTTCATTTTGTCGCAGAAAGCATTCTGTGCAACTATTATTTGACGCAAAATTTATAATGTTTATGTATTTAAACTGATAAAAATCTTAGCATCTTTTTTATTGCATGGGACTATGGTGTGCTCTGTTGGATGGATTATTATGGAGTTAGTTAACTTAAATAAATTACTTTGTTTAATAGAGAAAATAGCTCGAATGCTCACGGGTTATTTTCGTATGATATAATATCCACAATAATTGATTTTGATTACATTTTGAAGTGTATCTCTCCAACACAATATAAACGTTGATATCATCAAACAAATGGATTATTTTTGAACATAAAGCAGTAACAATGTACTCACTTAGGTGTATTACTCTTCCCAGGTTGAGGTCCGCCCGGCGTCACGTGGTGGGCAGGCGTCGGCGTCTGTAGCAACGGACTCGCACTCCATTCCTGTAAAGAAAACATGTTATTTTAAATAAATATTGTATTTAAATAATTCTTTTATTTGTGTAGTTTGTTTTGTTTATTAATAAATCCTAGGCAAAAGTTTTCTATTTCATATAAACAAGTCAAGAACTAGGTGGTACGGTTTCAAGTAGATTTTATAGAGAAAAACCGGTGAACTCCAATTCATACCATACCCAAAAGTTTCCAATCTAAACTGGTATTTACCGCGAATTCAAACCCAAAGCTAATCTATACTACTATACTAATGTTACAAAGTTAAAAGTTTTTTTGTTTGCTAGACGAATAATAAAGACATTGACTAGACCTCGCTAATCTCAGGCACTACTATACCGATTAGAAAAATTGTATCATTGCTACTTTTCTAGGTGGGGGAGGTTCATCCCTCTGAAAGAAGGTAGAAATAGTGTATTTACCTTAGTAGCATGTCTAAGCGGCGTGGAGTCTAGTTCTGCGAAGGAGATGGGAGCGGGCGAGTTGAGGAACTGCGAGGGACTGAAGGGCAGCGCCTTGATCGGCGTCACGCCAGACTCGCGGCACTCCAGCGCCTTGGATAACGTGTCTGACCATGCCTGGAATGTGTTGAAGGATTTGTTAGTATTTTTAATCTAATTATAGCTGGTTAGATTTGGTATACATTTGTAGTATGCTTAGACTTAAGTACAACATAAGTTAATTTTTCTAAAACAACTTTTTAGTGCTCATGTTCAATTTTCAAAGTAAAAAGTTATATAACGAAAAACTGATGGTGATGTTATCGGTGAAAATAGACCTCAGTTAGATCATATCCACGGTCCAAATATTTGTATTTATTAAACAAAAATTAAAATGTTAGGCACAAGTTCTTCAAATGATCATGAATCCTTCCACTATTGTGATAAGCTTGAAAATCTATTGCAGAAATTTGACAGATTACGGTAACTGAATGTGCTGTCGTCGAGTTTTCTAACACTTATCTACAAGTCAAATTAATTGCTTTTAAGTGTATTTGTTTCAAAATATCAAAAAGACACAAGTTGCAATGAAGCGGTTCAAATAAAGCTTAATCCAAAAAGCGAAATAAAATAAATAAATGCTTGTAAAAAAGATAAATTAAATTCCCAAAACCACATTACTCATTTTTTTTTATACTACAAATATGTTTGATGATTAAATTGACCGATACAATACGTTAAACTCACATTAGTGTTGGAAGTTACAGCGGTTAACTTTTTGGGCTTCCTCCTCAGTATGGGGGGAGGGGAGCTGGTCTCCATCCCCTTCTTCTTGGGAGACGTGAAGATTGACGGCACCTCTATCTCCTTGCTGGATTCCGCTTGCACTGAGTATTTTACTGAAATGGGTGGAAAGAATATATTGAAAAGATACTTTCTATACAGCAATACAGGCTATTCAATATCTCAGTCCTAACTAAAAGTATCTATCTGTCTACCATGCATGCACGCCTAAACTACTTAAACGGTTTAAATGAAATTCCGTACACAGATAGTCTAGATCTTCAAAAAAGATATAGGCTATTTTTTATTCAGTTGGAGTGATTATTAAAAATACATATTAAAATAAATAACACTTATGTAAGTAAAATACATACCAGCATCCTGATTATTTTCATTGCCCGTTGATGCTTGACTCAGGTAACTTCTAAGAGGTGAGTCAGTTGGCAGTGTGTCTATGTTCACGAATCTGAAAATTAATGTGTATAACGTTAAAAAAAAAATTAAGAGGAGCTTGCGGCTAAGTGTATGGCCCATGTTTAAGAAGGCTTTTGATGAGTCCCTGTCAATTGAACAGCTTTGGCAGTCATTATGGATAGTCAGAAGCCAGAAAGTTTGACAACCAGCCTCACTAAGGTATCGGGTGGCCAAAGAAACTGGGTTCAGGAGGTCAGATAGGTACTCGCTCCACATGGCACAATGGTTCTCAGCTGCATCCAGCAGACTGGAAGCCGACCCCAACGTAGTTAGGAAAAGGTTAGGCAGATGATGTCTAATGGCATAACATTACTTGCATGGAGCTAATATCAAAATTCTATCTATAGGAAGAAACTCAGCAGATAGGTATATATTGAGAATGTTCATATTCTGAAGGATTTCTAGAATATTCTAATATCTTTTTTTTATAAGAAGGCTCCTATTGCAGGGGAGAAAAATTTATATGTACATTATTAAACTAAAAAAACTATACTAAGGACTGAACTAAAACGCATCAAAAAAATCCTCCCCATCGCTGTATTATATAATTAAATACTAATATTCCAATAACACTTACTTAAAAGGCGCATCAACAATTTCGATATCGGCGGCGACCAGTCCCCCCCTGTCAGGAGACTTGGGGGGTGCGGTCTGATGCTGCAGGTTCGTCAGCTGATCCTTCAGAAGTTGTCTGAAATGTAAGACGTGCTTGGACGGCGGCTGGCTCGTGTTCGAAGAGTTGCTCTGCGTTGACTCGTTGAAGGGGTCTGACCAGGTCTGCTGTTGATAATTTGGTTGGTTTGTTAAGATTAATTATGTATAAGATAAATATGTGTAAGATAAATATGTAATTGAATCTGAACTAAGAATATAATAAATTATATTGGTCTGCTATCTATAAAAATATCCCAACTATATCTTTACCATAGATTTTGACCAGATGCAAATCCATGATAGCCCATAGTTCTGCTATATGTTATATACATTTCTATGTTTTTCACATTATAACCGCTGAACTTATTCAGAAGAATTCTGGCGAGCAATTAGAACTACTATAATATACTTTGATACTTTTAATATCATATTATTATAAGTACGATGTTTATCCGTTATCTGGTACTCATAGTTGAGGCTCTACTTTTTTATGACATTGTGTGAGTGTGTGAGGAATATTATATAACCTATTAATATTAAAATTTTGTGACATTGCATCTAAAAGCAAAAGCACACAACTACAAAACAATTGGAAAAAGCCCAAATGGACACAACCAGTGAAAACAATTAGATGAAATGAAATTATGTGTATGTGATGGGGTGTGTGAGCAAATGAAAAGAAATACATTGCAAATTAAGATAAAACAATTTAATGCATAGGCTGACCAGTTATTGTAATAATTAATTTTTAGTTTTATAGTAGACACACCAGCACATCAATGTACCTAAATCTGTCAAATTTCTTCAATAGATTTTCAACCTTATCACAATAGTGAAAGGTTAATGATCGATTGGAAAAATTTGACAGATTCGAGTAGGTGAAGCTGCTAGCGTCTGTATAAGGAAACCTTGATATCACTGATAATCAAGTATTTTTATGTAGCTATTTTTATATGGGACTTTATTTCAAAAACATATTTTTATTCATCATCAGCCATGTTATCGTCCCACTACTGGGCACAGGCCTCTTCTCACACAGAGAAGGATTGAGCGTTAATCACCACATTCAATGCAGATGATGTCTTTTAATGAAATTAATATGGTCAGCGTATACATTTGAAAGGCAAAGATAAGACACATAGGTGATCCCAGTGTTTTGAATAGTGCTAGATATTGTACAATAGTCGTATCTTTGCCTATTAGTCAATTTGGTTGGATTTTTACATGAAAAGTGAAGTAAATTTTGCAAATTCTAGATTATATAAAGATTATGATATCTAATATTATGTTTTTTTTATAACCAACCAAGTTAACTAAATCAAGGAAAAAAAGGTTTGTCTGCAAGGTGCCTAAACATTTTTTTATAATGCTTATGACTTGCAAACACCCCTTAAAACAAAAAAGGTCTTATTACAAAACGAGATCCAATCTTCGATCCAAAATTAAACCTGAGAGATATTTTGAATTTCGAATTTTAAATCTAACTATGGATTGCAACTACATATTCCCAATGTAGATTATTTTAAATTAGGTTGTTAAGTTTTTAGGGTTCCGTAGCCGAATGGCAAAAAACTGAACCCTTATAGATTCGTCATGTCTGTCTGTCTGTCTGTCTGTCTGTCTGTCTGTCTGTCTGTCTGTCTGTCTGTCTGTCTGTCTGTCTGTCTGTCCGTATGTCACAGCCAGTTTATTCCGAAACTATTAAGACTACACCATTCAAACTCGGTAGGTAGATGTATTATGTTAACCGCTTCACGATTTTTATACAAAAATAAAAAAATAATAATATTAGAAGGGGGCTCCCCATACATGGAACTGAAACAAAAAAATTTTTTTTTCGTCTAACCTACACTTGTGGGGTGTCTATAGATAGGTCTTTAAAAATGAGATTGAGGTTTCTAAAACCATTTTTTCTCAAAGTCAATCATTTCAGAGTAAGACACTTTCAAAGTGCTAAAATGTGTGTCCCCCCCCCTGTAATTTCTAAACTACCAAAGTGAAAAATCTAAAAAAAATATATGTTATAGATCTTAATAAAAACTATCAACCAAAATTGGTTTGAACGAAATACAGTCAGTAGTTTTTGAGTTATAGCACTTTTTCAGTAACCGCAAACTATAACTTTGTTATTCATATATTTGTATGAAAAACAAAGTAATTTTTTGTAGGTACGTTTATTTTTCATAGATAATGGAACGGAACCCTTCGCGTGCGAGTCCGACTCGCACTTGGCCGGTTTTTTATAGTTAGATATAGGGCCTGTTTCACAGATTCCAGAAAAGTTGTCAAAATTAACTTGAACCTCTGAAATTGACCCATAGTATTTAATTTTTAACATCACTACAACGAAAACACAGGACAACAAACAACATATTAACACAAAAGAGTTTCTAATCACACTCAAAACAAAAATCCCACAATTCCAAATTCAAACCCGAAACATTCGAAATTCAAAACCCCATTTTTTTTCTCTATCTCCCAGCTTTAATTCCGAATTCAAATCGGACCTCATTTGGCAGCAAGGAGGTAAGGTAAGCAAACTAACATCGTTATAGGCGACTTGCACTTTCTCGTTACAAGCTGTGGTTTGTTCTACGTATTCGCGCGGACGCACCCTCGTTTGTTTGCGTCGAAGGGATTCGAAGCTGTCCAGTAGATCCGGCTCGTATTTACGTCTCATGGTTGAATTCCAATGGTTCTTTATTGCGTTGTCGGTCCTGGAAGCAGATTTAATTGTATTAGAAAATATTAATTGAAATAGGTGTGTTTGTTACGGATTTTCATGAAACTTGGCAAAAATCTACAAATAAGAGGAAACATGAATTTGTTTGATTTTTTTAAATCTTTAATTGTTGGGATGTTACACTATTTCCGAGTAACATATTTGTCTGGGTACGGGAAGAAGTTTCCCCAGGACGCGAGTGAAACCGCGGTATAAACGCGAAGGTTTGTGTGGATGTATGTACAGACAACAGCACATCAAGTTACTACAAACGGTCAAATTTCTGCAATCGATTTTCAACCTTAAACCAATGGAGGTAGGTTAATGTTCGATTGGTAAAATTTGACAGATTCGCATACGTTGACCTGCTGTTGTCTGTACTTATGCATGTCTTTCGCGCAAAAACTACTAGACGGGTCTTGATGAAAATTGGCAGTTATGTAGCTTATACATGTTTACAACGTATAGGCTACCCTTTATCCGGGTAAGCGGAGTACTTCCCTTAGAAAGCGCAGGCAGAGCTAGTTTCTAAACTCATGTATATGATCGATCTCACCTGCCGGGCAACAGTTTAGCGATCTTGGCCCACTGGTTGCCGAGTTGTTTGTGCGCCTGGTATATAACTCTGTCTTCGTGTTCCGTCCACGCTGTCTTCTTTATCGAAGGGTTCAGGTGGTTGTGCCATCTTTCTCTGGAATTTTAAATGGTATATTAGTTAATATTTAGGTTTGTTTACTATGCAGAATAGAATGTGGTTAAAAATAGTCTGACTTTGAAGGAATGATTATCTTAACAAAATAAAGATTAAAACCTGGGCAGGTCCACATATCGATGAGAGTACCTACATAAGTAAATGTACCTAATTTCCACCAGTGGTGATTTTTCATATATTGGGTAATTTAAAAAAAATAGATGGCACATGACCATATGCATAACCCCTTGTCAATTCTGGTCAGTCATTGATCATCTGACTCTAAAGTCTGGAAATAATTAAGTTTAAAAGCAAAAGTTACGAACCTGCATTGTTTCCCTATCCTCCCTTTTAAATGACGCGCAATAAGCGTCCATTTTTTCGGCCCGTATTTCGCGACCAACTCCATAACTTTTTCATCCTCCTGAAACATTCAAAAAAGTAGATTACATGAGAGGATGATAATAACATGTTATTCTTAGTAAATTAATAAATAATGAAGAAAAACAAATATAATTTATGATGTATTGAGGAAAAATTAAATAACAAAGTAGCTTTAACCCTCTCAATATAAGAAAGGTCGACATGGGATGACTGCAATGTTGTGATTACCAAATTATATCCCTAAAATAATAAACCATTCCTCAACACATCAAATTCACACTCGAACTTTACGCCCTAAATAATGAAGACCAAATCACCAATACTTCTTACGCAAAAAATCTACCTCCCAAAATCACCATCTCATCGCTTCAAAGGCCCAAACAATTGAAAATGGAAACAATCACCAATCAAAACTCATCCTTACACGAACCTCTTTAGACAAAAAGTTTGCAAAAACAAAAAACAATAAGAGCATCTGATCGGAACGTGCGAAAATACGTTACGAGCAAGGTGAACCGGTGTGTGGGCGAAAAAATATGAATACGGCCGTTGATCAGCTGATTGGGCAGTGGTGAGGTAAAAAGTTCTAAGGCCAGCCTTACACTTGTGAGTTTTTCTCACGTAAGTAACTTACTATAAAATTACAAATGAAAAACCCCTTTGTAAGTCGCTTATTGTAATTTCTTTGAACTTCTTACTTACAACTTACAGGGTTGCTTCCGTAGCACTTACGTAAGAAATTACAAGGTCTAAGGTCAGGCTAACATTATTATCTCATGGTTTTATCTGGTGTAGGCTAGGTATAGATTTAAATGAAGTACCATTACGAAATAGTTTCGATAAGACTGGGAAAGAACTAGACAGATAATGATGCTGAAAAAGCTTTTTTGGAAGAAAATGTTTAGACGACAGTGCAAGCTAGCTAGGGGTTAAACTTCAAAATACAGAATGTGTTTTTTAACCAACTTCCCCAAAAAGATGAAGTTATCAATTCGGATGTTTTTATGTTTTTCGAACTTTACTCAGACCCTATTCACGTGTTCGCTTAATATAGGGTTACAAATGCGTAACATTTTCGAAATCTTACCATCCGTCACATATTCATATCGTGATAATTGAAAATCGATCCCTAAAAGTACTCGATTCTAAATGACTATCAAATCGCGAGTCACGTACAAAGCAATTAGAACGCCCTTTAAATTAAAATAATAACACTTTTTATTCGATATTGTACCGAATAATTGGAGGCGGTACGATTGTAACTCGATTGCTCGCAAAAAGGTTGATCATAATCGGTATTGTAGATTTATCCTTGAATGGTTATTGTTAATTCAGGTCGGAGTCTTGTTATAATTGTATTGATTGATTTAGTTCCGGATGATATGGCTAGTCATTAAAAGTGATTTATGTAATGAGCTTATTTTTATCATAAAGTCTGGACAAGTTCATGAAAATTAGACCAATGGTTTAATATGCATAAAAAAATCACAATTTCGTCGTTTCGACTTAAATAGGATTTAACTATGGTATTTTTCATCAAGTAGTAATAATTTTAAGTATCATTATTTGCATACTAACTTTAGCTGGCGTCTCTCCAGTCCCGTGAGAACTACTTCCCGCAGTAGGATAAAAAGAAGATTTCTTAAGCTTTAGACTATTTGTGTATTTCGTAAACGATTCAGTAGTTTTGGAACGACAGACAAACAGAGTTACTTTCGCATTTATTATTAGCAAGGATATGACGAATACCTAAATACAGACCTCAGAATAATAATACTTTAAAATCCTTATCAAAACAGATGGCCTCAAGTCAATATCCTTGCCCTTGAGTTTTTTGTCTGTTTGTTCGCACTAAGCTCTCATACAAAGATCTCCTAGTGCTTATTATTAACTAGAGCCATTTAGTTTGTAGATGATGTCACAGTTTTCCTTTTAAAACTTCTAATGTAAGTTTTGCTTATTAATTTTCAAATATGCTAAACCATGACCTTCTTATTTTTAGTTTGGTCAATATTGTAACATTATGCTAAACATTAATGCCACCGTTTCGTCTCATATATTGCAATTTTAACAATACATTCCAATCCATAATTGGATATATGATTTAGTTCCGCATTTTATCAAACTAAAAAGGAACCATATTTATGTTAATAAATATATTATTATGAATAATTCATATTACCAATTGTGCTATCATCCTAATTCGATAGACTTCTATTTGAGGACAAAAATCATGAATGATGTAATGCCTAAAGCATGCCCATTCAATCTTAGTGTTAGAAAAAACCAAGTGTATTATACAGTGATTTGCATTTAAACAATCATTGGGTTCCGTAGTGAATATAATCAAACATTTGTTAGTAAAATCGCATAAGTATTTTTCTATTTCAATCGTAGATTCTTCCCTACTAATATTTAGCTTACCTAATGATAAAGAAACTATATCTGTGGTGTCACCCAATCACGCTAAAACAGTTGAACCGATTAAAATTTTATTGGTTACGTTGAGATACCCTTGAGACTGTTATAGGCTACTTTTTATCCAGTTGATGGGACGCGGAGGGAAACTATATAATATTTGAAAATTAAGAAATAGTTATAAATATACGAATATTTTATAATTACAGTATCAAACATTAGTACTCCGGTCGTCATCTATTCACATTGCACAAAAAACTTAATTTCCCTTTAAAAAGTAAAAAATAATAAAAAAATACGTCGCGTTGGGGGACCGCTCCTAATTATTTCTTACTTACACTTAATGACATGCCCATCTATTTAGGAGCGGTCCCCCAACGCGACGTATTTTTTTATTATTTTTTACTTTTTAAAGGGAAATTAAGTTTTTTGTGCAATGTGAATAGATGACGACCGGAGTACTAATGTTTGATACTGTAATTATAAAATATTCGTATATTTATAACTATTTCTTAATTTTCAAATATTATATAGTTTCCCTCCGCGTCCCATCAACTGGATAAAAAGTAGCCTATAACAGTCTCAAGGGTATCTCAACGTAACCAATAAAATTTTAATCGGTTCAACTGTTTTAGCGTGATTGGGTGACACCACAGATATAGTTTCTTTATCATTAGGTAAGCTAAATATTAGTAGGGAAGAATCTACGATTGAAATAGAAAAATACTTATGCGATTTTACTAACAAATGTTTGATTATATTCACTACGGAACCCAATGATTGTTTAAATGCAAATCACTGTATAATACACTTGGTTTTTTCTAACACTAAGATTGAATGGGCATGCTTTAGGCATTACATCATTCATGATTTTTGTCCTCAAATAGAAGTCTATCGAATTAGGATGATAGCACAATTGGTAATATGAATTATTCATAATAATATATTTATTAACATAAATATGGTTCCTTTTTAGTTTGATAAAATGCGGAACTAAATCATATATCCAATTATGGATTGGAATGTATTGTTAAAATTGCAATATATGAGACGAAACGGTGGCATTAATGTTTAGCATAATGTTACAATATTGACCAAACTAAAAATAAGAAGGTCATGGTTTAGCATATTTGAAAATTAATAAGCAAAACTTACATTAGAAGTTTTAAAAGGAAAACTGTGACATCATCTACAAACTAAATGGCTCTAGTTAATAATAAGCACTAGGAGATCTTTGTATGAGAGCTTAGTGCGAACAAACAGACAAAAAACTCAAGGGCAAGGATATTGACTTGAGGCCATCTGTTTTGATAAGGATTTTAAAGTATTATTATTCTGAGGTCTGTATTTAGGTATTCGTCATATCCTTGCTAATAATAAATGCGAAAGTAACTCTGTTTGTCTGTCGTTCCAAAACTACTGAATCGTTTACGAAATACACAAATAGTCTAAAGCTTAAGAAATCTTCTTTTTATCCTACTGCGGGAAGTAGTTCTCACGGGACTGGAGAGACGCCAGCTAAAGTTAGTATGCAAATAATGATACTTAAAATTATTACTACTTGATGAAAAATACCATAGTTAAATCCTATTTAAGTCGAAACGACGAAATTGTGATTTTTTTATGCATATTAAACCATTGGTCTAATTTTCATGAACTTGTCCAGACTTTATGATAAAAATAAGCTCATTACATAAATCACTTTTAATGACTAGCCATATCATCCGGAACTAAATCAATCAATACAATTATAACAAGACTCCGACCTGAATTAACAATAACCATTCAAGGATAAATCTACAATACCGATTATGATCAACCTTTTTGCGAGCAATCGAGTTACAATCGTACCGCCTCCAATTATTCGGTACAATATCGAATAAAAAGTGTTATTATTTTAATTTAAAGGGCGTTCTAATTGCTTTGTACGTGACTCGCGATTTGATAGTCATTTAGAATCGAGTACTTTTAGGGATCGATTTTCAATTATCACGATATGAATATGTGACGGATGGTAAGATTTCGAAAATGTTACGCATTTGTAACCCTATATTAAGCGAACACGTGAATAGGGTCTGAGTAAAGTTCGAAAAACATAAAAACATCCGAATTGATAACTTCATCTTTTTGGGGAAGTTGGTTAAAAAACACATTCTGTATTTTGAAGTTTAACCCCTAGCTAGCTTGCACTGTCGTCTAAACATTTTCTTCCAAAAAAGCTTTTTCAGCATCATTATCTGTCTAGTTCTTTCCCAGTCTTATCGAAACTATTTCGTAATGGTACTTCATTTAAATCTATACCTAGCCTACACCAGATAAAACCATGAGATAATAATGTTAGCCTGACCTTAGACCTTGTAATTTCTTACGTAAGTGCTACGGAAGCAACCCTGTAAGTTGTAAGTAAGAAGTTCAAAGAAATTACAATAAGCGACTTACAAAGGGGTTTTTCATTTGTAATTTTATAGTAAGTTACTTACGTGAGAAAAACTCACAAGTGTAAGGCTGGCCTTAGAACTTTTTACCTCACCACTGCCCAATCAGCTGATCAACGGCCGTATTCATATTTTTTCGCCCACACACCGGTTCACCTTGCTCGTAACGTATTTTCGCACGTTCCGATCAGATGCTCTTATTGTTTTTTGTTTTTGCAAACTTTTTGTCTAAAGAGGTTCGTGTAAGGATGAGTTTTGATTGGTGATTGTTTCCATTTTCAATTGTTTGGGCCTTTGAAGCGATGAGATGGTGATTTTGGGAGGTAGATTTTTTGCGTAAGAAGTATTGGTGATTTGGTCTTCATTATTTAGGGCGTAAAGTTCGAGTGTGAATTTGATGTGTTGAGGAATGGTTTATTATTTTAGGGATATAATTTGGTAATCACAACATTGCAGTCATCCCATGTCGACCTTTCTTATATTGAGAGGGTTAAAGCTACTTTGTTATTTAATTTTTCCTCAATACATCATAAATTATATTTGTTTTTCTTCATTATTTATTAATTTACTAAGAATAACATGTTATTATCATCCTCTCATGTAATCTACTTTTTTGAATGTTTCAGGAGGATGAAAAAGTTATGGAGTTGGTCGCGAAATACGGGCCGAAAAAATGGACGCTTATTGCGCGTCATTTAAAAGGGAGGATAGGGAAACAATGCAGGTTCGTAACTTTTGCTTTTAAACTTAATTATTTCCAGACTTTAGAGTCAGATGATCAATGACTGACCAGAATTGACAAGGGGTTATGCATATGGTCATGTGCCATCTATTTTTTTTAAATTACCCAATATATGAAAAATCACCACTGGTGGAAATTAGGTACATTTACTTATGTAGGTACTCTCATCGATATGTGGACCTGCCCAGGTTTTAATCTTTATTTTGTTAAGATAATCATTCCTTCAAAGTCAGACTATTTTTAACCACATTCTATTCTGCATAGTAAACAAACCTAAATATTAACTAATATACCATTTAAAATTCCAGAGAAAGATGGCACAACCACCTGAACCCNGGAACACTACTTTATGCGTAGGCAGGTATAAATTATAAATATTGTATTAGAATTTTATTGTCTTACGACTTACTCACTGGGTGTCCAGGTAATAAAATGTGTGAAAATTGTTCCCTTCTAAGAACATATTTCTACGAAGACTCGATGTTCCTTATTGTATTGTATATTCATGTAATGTAAGAAATAACAATAAAATTTATACTGGGTCATAGCTTTAGATTCAGGATATGATTATAGATTTTGTACAGTGCATTGACCGTGATGTTTGTCATTTGTTATTCTTTATTTAGTCATGCCTATTTATGTTTTTTGCCTTGATCGGCTTTTGGTATTCACAGCATGAAATTCTTAAGCAATGCACCTAAGTTAACCATATTTTAATAATGTTTGAAAACTCTTATGCAAAACAAGCAATGTGCATTTGCGGAATATCAAAGAAAAGCGAGAGAGTGATAAATTGTCTAATTACTATTTACAATCGTAAATGCTAAATCCCACTAAAAGTTTGTGAGGACGGATGTATGTGTATGTATGTTACTCTTTCACGCAAAAACTACTGGACAGACTTTGATGAAACTTGGCAGTAATATAGCTTATGTATCAGAATAACATATAGCCTACTTTTATCCGGGTACGGGAAGTAGTCCCCTCGGGAAGCGGGTGAAACCGCTGGCGGAAGCTAGTACATAGATATAGAAGAAATTGCAAAATTCTTTAGGTACGCATTAGATTTTAATCTTGAATAGACGCAAAAACCTTTATTCCACGGAAATAAAACTACCTGAAGTAATTACAGCATAAATACATAACAAATTAACATTGTAAGTAATTGTGTCTACACTAAAGAATCATATAACGAAATAATAAAGACAATAATCTTAGATGTGACATCAACATTCGCATCGCGTACAAGTAAACAATGGATTCATTCATAAAATCTAAGAATTTGTGTCGTAACTATTGCGGGGTTTTATGGGCAAAATGCGTGGTCAAATTCAGGCTTAGAATGTTTATATTGAACAGATGGAATATTATTTTATTTACTGTAAATTGAAAATCAATGGGAATAGTAAAATGTCAATCAATGGATAAAACAATGGCAATATTAAATTGGAATAGCTAAAATTAATTCGTAAAGTACCTTCTGTTTGGCTGTCGCAAACCTGTGTCTGAATGAATTTACGACAGAATTTCGAACATTAAACACCGATTACTTCAATTCTATTATTTGCAAGATAAACTTCACAAACATTGTTGATTATATTATTTACATGAAATATTAATGGAAATCGTTTTGGTTTATTTAAACCCCAGCGGAACCCTAAATCACCCTGTATAATTATTAACTAAAATATTTTACACTTGTAAAATGTCACAAATACTAGCTCAGCTGCTTTAAATTCTGTACCAAAGGAACCGCTTCGCGCACCCGGATAAAAAGTACCGTATACCTTTCAAATCCCATATCAATCGGTTCAGTCGCTTTACCATTGAATAGTTGTATGTCCCATGTTTTATTGTCTTATCAAATAATATCAGCCAATGCGCAAACCATTGACACAGCAATAGCATTCACTTACGCGCATTCTATGCGCCGGCACACAGTACCAACGACCTGTGACTCACGGCCGCTTCCTCGCGCTCTTAGACTGATTGGCGAGTGCTAAAGTGCATTCATGTATTACTTACTAGAACTGATGGCAAATTGTTTGAATTTTATTTGCATATTTAATCAATTATTTCCTTATAGTCAGATGTCCTTACAGTGCAGTATTAACTCAGGATAGCTGTCTTTTATATCCTTGATTATTTTCTTTTATATTTTGTATACTATAGAATAGGCATGACGACTAAAAAAATCTAATTAGTCCGTGTTTTAGATTATAAAAAAATATTGCATACGTATTTTTTAGTTTTTCATCTAAATAAATAATTAGGGAGTTATAGACCGTTGAAATTGCGCGTGACGTCACGCCTACGTACGATTTTGACATAGGCGTGACGTCAGGACCCCCCCATCCCGAACTTTAATACTCATTATCTTTGTTATTATTAATAGATTTAAAAAAACAAAAAATACGTGTCCAATATTTTGCGATAATATAAATTACGGACTAAATGGATTTCCTTATTTTTTACCCTGTCGTCATGCCTATTGCCTCCATGTTCTGAAGCCCATGTATTTATGTACTTAATACTGTCTAGCATGATGCTGTACTGGAATGCACATTTTTTTTGTCTTTCTCATTGTATGTGTCAATATTTGTTTCTCTACTTTATTCATTTTTTTATTTAGATTCCATATTTTACAAAGTTGTTGGTACATTTTATAATATAGAATCAATATGGACCCTATAGGGCACAGCTTAAAGAGGTTGAAGGAGAGTTATACATTTATTTCTTTCTGTTAAGATGAAAAATTGACACCATATCGATTGTAAGTCAGAAGGAGAAAAAAGAGTGTCCATAGAGTTTCTTGCCGGTTCTTCTCCATGAGACCAACTTCTTGGAATCGAGCAACTAGCTTGACTTTTCATAAGAACCTATAATAGGTCTACTTGAAATAAAAAAAAATACTTTGACTTTGGAGTAACTAGATGACTTACGTCCGATCCCAATAACCTATCTAACTCTGGATTTGCTTACCAGAGATAGGAATTTGACATTACTTGTATGGGGCTAATGTCAAAATTCTATCACTAGTAAGCAAATCCAGAGATAGACAGAATATTGATTTCCGCAGTTAATGAAGGAACATCAGCTATCCTTATATTTCACAAAACAATAACAAATTCTTCACACATACCCTCGAAGCTTTAAACACTTACCTACACACATTTTGCTTATGGGCATAATTTCTCGCGGTTTGTGATACAAGACATTGTGGTCTGCATGAACGGAAGCCATTTTACTGTAATTTGAGCCTCGTGAACGCTTTTAAGGTAACTATGGCATTTAGGTCTAATATACTCGTATAAATGTTGGTGGTGGAAAAATGGTATTTATTGAACCAAGAATTCCTTGCCTCAGTGCTAAGCAGAATGTTACTTAATTCGTTTCACCGTATCTCATCTTCATCATGATAATGTGGAGTGGAAGAATATAATAAATTCGCAATTGAGGGCTGATGACCTCCAAGTAATTAAATGTTACTTAACTTTAAGTGTATAGCCTTTTTTTTAACAATGGGAAATCATCAGTATGACCCCTCCCGCTGTGGGTGACAGCGTTAGGGAGTGTCAGACTTTTACTGACTAAGACCCACCGTGTTCCTTCGGGAGCCCTTTGTGCGCCAGGGCCGCGGTAACTCTTTCGAACATCCCGCAGCCCCGACAGGCACTGGCTAAAATATTTTTAATTAAATGTGACAGAGATAGAATCATGTTTGAGCTGTTTTCAAAATTGAGTGACATATCAGTATTCGGCCGTGAAGAAAAATTTACTCCAAAAAAACTAAACAGGACAACTCTTAAATTATCACAGACTTCAAAGTCCATATCCCTGCCACGTCTAACTTCCCCCAACATATTTCACGGATTCGCGATAATACTGCAATGTAAATAATGACGTAACCACGTTCAATCAACTCGGGGCTGTATGTTCTAACCGCAATAGGATGCAATGAGTTGGTAATTCATGCTTAACGTGGACTATGAATGAATTAGTCATTGAAGAGATTGCTCGTATATTCTGCTTTTGTCGTGTGCCGTGCTTAACGTTTTCGACAACATATAAGTAATTTTTGCCACCCTTCGCATTATTGACCAAATTTTCTTTAATAACAATCATCATCCTGCCCTTATCCCAATGTTATTTTGGGTAGGCGCAGCATGTTTTCTTTTTTCCCTCTCTTTTCTCTACTAACTGGAGTCATATCACAAGGAACATTCTTTGAAGCCATATCGACTTTTTCTCACAACAATATTTACGCAAATAAATAAAATCAAAACTGCCAATAACACTCCTTCCATTAATTTCTTTATTAACCCTACCTAACTAAACTATTGCTTTAATCTGATAAAAAAATTAGAATGTCTCTAAGCTCACCATAAACTTTTTAAGAATAAATACTCCTAGTTAGCCTATCTGTAATCGCCATCTTGTCTAGCTCATACATAGTCTCATACATAAAGTTCTATTGTAAAGTAAAATAACTGCAACTTACCTCCTTGGTCCAAGGGCCTTTGACTAGTTCAGGATTGACGACTTTAGTCCACCGCTGTTGGCATTGGACGTCGGACCTGTCTGCAAATTCGGCAGATATCAGGTCCCAGTTCTCGTTGTACATCTTAACGTAGGCTTTCAGCTTTTTGTCCTGGAATTATTTAATTTAACGTTAATATGCTGCAATGTGGAATTACAATAAAGGAGATAAATAAATGACTGTTTAAGAAAAGTTGTTTTAAGGCTCCATTCTTGTTAACATGACACAAGCTTTTTTTCTAAGGGTTTTTCAATTATTTTCAAATGACTTAAAATATCACCTCGTGTAATGTTGATGTAAGCAACTACTTTGGATCTTAAGGATAGGGATTGGTGATTCTCTTTGAGAATCACCTCTTCTATGTTGCTTAAACCTCGTCTATGTTCTTTCTAGAGACTTTTTTGTTCCGATAGCCCAACATTACCTAGACGTCTTTCCATCCCTAACTTACTATTACAAATCTACAGTTGCGCAACGAAGAAAAAAGTAGCAGGTGTTCTCACCTCCTCCTTCGTCCACCTCCCCCTATTAATATTCTTCCGCGGCCCAGAGCTTTTGGTTGCAGCCTGGACATCCTCGTAGGCCGCCGCCGAATCCTCTGAGTATTCGCTCGTCTCCGAATCATAGCCGCTACGTCTGTTGGTAAGGAGAAATCAACTTTAGTAGTATGGCTTTAAGAGTTAGTATCGATTGGCAATTAAGAGGAGAGAAATGTATAACCAGTTAGTATACTTATGAAGCGAAAAGGACTTTAAACATAACGTAATAAGTGTCAGTATTATTCGACAGTCCTGTAAGTATAGGATCTGCCTGCATTTCTTTCTTTTCTGCAAAATCAAACCGGAAAAAATCACACATAAAAGTTTTCGCACACTTTCTACTTTGATCTGAAAACCATGTTCTCATTGTCTATCAACTATTACTTTTCTACCGCAAAAAAGGCACAATCGTGTCAATCAGAAGTCTTCTTAGTTATTTGCTCATGATAGATGCTCATGTTATGGCCTAAAATCACTACAGGATCCAGCTAATCTACAATGCGAGCCAAAACTTCGATTCTTTACACGTCACCAGAGGACTCATCTGTTCACATCAGTTTTCCATAAAAGGTAAAGTACACACGTACTTATCTCAATAAATGACGGTACTGAACAAACAAGTAATCTCGAAAGCTCACTGCACGTACATTTTCCCTCTTCCTTGAAGTTTATACAAGGATGTTTACTTTGAACCTTGCTTAGACATACAGATATATGTACCGTTTTAGTATAGGAACTTAAAACGATGGACTGAGTAGTGACGCAAACGACAGAAAATATAAAAAATATTTATTGGTATTTTATAATAGAAAATAATTAATGATTGGAATAGGTTATTAGATTGACATTTACGTAAAGCAGAAATATTTAATTCATAAATATTAATTACTATGGGTATGGACAACTAAGCATGAATCTGACGTAAACACAGGTAGGTACGTAGGTACATACTTTCTATCCTTCGTTTCCTTGTTACTTAGCCGAGTAGAATCATAGGTACCTACCTATGTAATTAATTAACTAAAACCAAGCTTTTACTTTACAAACATTCGAAACTAAAACCAATTACGGAGATAAACTACTAGAGGTACCTACTTGCATGGTATGGTCTGCATCATAAGCATATCAGGGGGCACGGCAGTGGCCCCACCAAGTCAAGCAGAAAAAAGCGGCACGGCCGTACCATACTTTTCTCGAAGCAATTCAGGCCATTTTCGACTCCCTATAATTTCGTTGTGGATAAAACTAGAAGCCTGAATTTTCAGCAACTAATCAGGCATTGTATAAATACGGTGTATTTAAAATTTCAGACAATTTGAACCAGTAGTTTAAGAATGACAACTTGGTAAAGTTTCTGAATTTTGTCACTCACTGACTGACTCACCGATCATCAAAAGTATAAGGCACTTCTAGCAGACATAAAGGCTTCAAATTTTGAATATATATAGAGTTCAGTGTCCTTATTATGGGAAAATTCAAAAATTTTGTAATTTCGGTCCAGTTTTCTAAATACACTAACTGCATGAATAACTTTGTAATCCTATATAAATGTATAGG
>NWSH02000296.1:6699358-6721532 GCA_002382865.2 Heliothis virescens | reverse complement strand
TAAAACCATTTTTTCCTAAAGTCAATCATTTTAGCGTAAGACACTTCCAAAGTGCCAAAATGTGTCCCCCCCCCCTCTAATTCTTAAACTACCAAAGTGAAAAATCTGAAAATATTTTTTTTTTTTTTAGTTTATTTTGGCATCAAACAGTCATATACAGGTAATATAGTATATAGAAAAAAAATGAATTCTTACAACAGACCTATAGTGCCGACAATATAGTACAATAATCAAAATAAGTACAATAAACTCTTATTAGGGAAAGAAGCGTTAGAAATAATTTACATGTTAATTTTCAATATCTTACCACTTTTATGGAATTTACGACATCTCGTAATTTACCCACAGTCGATTCTCCAATCTCACCCTTGAGAATCTACTTAATCATGCCACACAATGCTTAGAACACCTGAACTAAGATAGATTCCCTCTCAAATCATAGGCAGGGGGTAGAAACAGGTTCCTAGCCTTTACAAAGTAGATAAATAGACATTAGATGAAAGGATGGCTCATAGGATTATACAATAGACGATAGACCAACTTGGAAGGGGATGTATGCGAAAACAGAAACCCCTTGTCTTTTAAATATACTTTCTCACGCAATGGATAAAGGTCTTGCGTGGCATTGCACGATTAATCATAGTTATTGTTAGTCCGGGTACCTATATCAGTCTTATCGGGACTGGAGACAGTATTTTTTGTAATTAAGAACTATTTATTTTGAAATAAATACAGTTTTTAAAGGTCACTCCAATGTCTGAGACAATGTTAGTATCATTTTTGCCAATTCTTCGACTTGATAAAGGAAGTTCAACAAACATTAAATTCTTAACAAAATCTGGAAGCTACTTCCGACTTGCTAGTTAAATAGAGGGGACTTTTTTCATAACTATCTTCGTGTCAGGCAACAGCCGTATAGCCATATGCCGCGGATGACACATTTAAAACATATGTGAACTTTTTGCTATGCTCCACTACCATTTAGCGTCTGTTTGTCGATCGTCTCAATTTTATCAAGCAATTGATAAGAATTAATAGCGTTAGACAGACATTCATGAACGTGGGCCATTCTTTATCTGTTTTTTTTCTTCTTTCCAGATTACGCGGTGTATTCATTTGGGGACCACCGAAATTACGGAGCTTATCAGCCGAATGTTGGGATTTGACGTCGAAAAAAATGATCTTCAAGAAATAAGGAATACAGAATGTACATTCAAAACACAAAACATAACCTCGTAAAAGAAAAAAAACTAAGTAAGCTTAGTACCATAATTAAATTCAGTTATACATAGATGACATTAGGACGCATACGAGGGGTGCGGACAAAAGGACCAGCTGCTACCTTTGAAAACGATTAGCATCAATACATGTTGCAACATGTATGAAATTACTTTGAGGCTCCTAAGTTGAGGAGTCGATGGATCTTTACATTGTTTAATGATACGTGGTCATTGCTTTGTATTGAATTTGCTTCTCATGATGTTTGTTGAAGCGTAAAGGAAAATGCAAGCTGTGTGAATGCTATGGGACTGTTTACTAATAAAACTGAATTAGATGGGCTAACGATTATGAAGGAATTTAAAGTATTCACTTTATGCAAAAAAGGAATATTAGCCACGTAGGGGTTACTAAGTTAGCATCTGTCTGTACTCATTAGCATTGCATAATGTAATATTAAATGAATTGAAACTATGTAATTAATGCGGGACTTGAAACAACTTCCTCGTCACATTGCCTTCGCTCAACACCTGGTATCCAGGTCATTTTGAACCACATGAAAAATTCTGGATTCTAAATCTTGTACTTATTTGTTGACCTCAAAAAAAAACAGCTGTACAAAACACTCAAAATTTCGACTTAAACTACCTACGTATTGTTGAAAGCACAAAGGTTCAAGGGTGTTCACCTGGCCACCCCTAAGATTAATGTCTTAAGACAGTACAATGGCTCGCCCCCGCGCACATGGCCTGCCTGACATTTTTACCCCGACTTGTATTTTTTTTCGACTTCCTACCTTATTATATATCGTCTTACAATAATTACGCACGCGCCCTAAAGGTGTTTAGAGAAAGCGTTAATGAACCATTTATTTATATATTTTTTTATTGTTAATATTGACCTTTTTGTCGAGAACTTTTTTATAAAATGTCGCGTGCTTAGAAAATGTGCAGTTTTGTTCAAAAGTAATCGGAAGTTACAAGTAAGACTCAATTTTGCAGGAGCTGTTTTTTTGGCAATACTGAATCATTTTTTGCTTTAATGTAGGGTTTATATTACAATTTGATCAACAAAGTAACTTGAAACGAAACTTCTGGTTACCAAATTACGGTTTAGAAATATAAAAAGTGGAACTGGGATGGAATCTCCTTTTGAGGCTTGTTGGGAAATCAAAATAATAAACGTCACATAAAAATACCCATAACCAAAGGAGCTGGGAGCCCTGGTTAATGGCTTCATTCCAGATCAACAGCATCAGAATCTTTATAATAATGTTATTTTTTATCTGTTTATTGAATGTCGAATACTTATACCTACGTTTTGAGGTGTCTTAAAATTTAAAATTGCCTCCGTCGTCATTTATCTGGCATACTTTAACCAAAAAGCACTGTTCGAATACCATGTCATTAGAATTACTCAATATTTTGACCACATAATCATCTTTTACATGTAGCTTATTATACAGATTCAAAAATAATCCACTTTTTATCAAAGCAATAACCTAGTCTACCTGAAGTTCTATTTTAAACTGTCGTCACGGTTCCGATGAAAATCAGGCACGTAGACGGTTCTAATGATAGCATGAATGCATTTGGAGCACTGCAAAATACAATATGCAATTGTTCATACACTTTCTCTTGCATCGGGAACTACTTTTGGCTCATGGTCTAAAATCCTTTGTCCTTCCCCAGGTTTCAATGTCCCACCATAATCTATTGACAATTTCGCTTCAGTGATTTCACCATGAAAGTGTATGTATGTACACCGTAAAATTGGCTTTTATGGCGTTTATTCAAATCAAAAGCTTTTGACTCCATATCTTTTTGGTCCTTCTTCCCTATCAAAGACTTGCGTCACGTCATTACGTAATACCATTTAGGTTCTTCACACTAAAATACTACTTCCCATATAAACAATTGGCTTCCATATCATAAACAAGTACACGGACATATGAGAAACAGATTGCGGCCAGCCTCTGGAAGACCGTATTATTGTATGAGGTCATTGTTCCTAGCCAGGCCTCTAAATTGCCACAGTTTATTACATTATTGCGGAGTTATGGGCTACGAAAACGTTGGTTGATTTATTTGTGTGCTAGCTTTAGTGGCGCTTAGGTTGTTGGCTATTGTTGGTGTGATGTAGTTTTTGGTCTCAAGATTCGAAGACGTAGATTTGACAGCCAACATTCTAAATAAAAGAACTTGTCACAACTCTGTTATAATTATAACATAACCCTTCTTGGCAGTCAGGTATCTAGCATGATAACAAACTTGAAGGAATGTTTTGAATGAACTAGAAGATTTCATTGTCTATCCAGTTGGTTGCTCATCCACAAGAGTGACATCAATATAAATTTTCGTTCTTGTGGTTTCGTTATTTATTTTAATTAAAAAATAATGAAAAGATCTCTTTGCAAGTGAGACTAAGAAAGGAAGCTCAAGAAAAGAAATCGTCATAAGTAATTAATTAATTAATAAGAAACCGAGAGTTCGAAAATCCGCAAAACGCAAAAAAAGTGCATTATAAAAACGCAAGTCAACGACCGAGTCGTAGTGATGGGAATTCGTTTTACTAAAGAATGCGGTCCGGGACGGTCTTGTTCCGCAAACCAATACAGGACTTATACCTCTTTACTCAACTCGGCAGGTGATACACCATCTGGCCTGCCACGTGTCAACGAACGGCGAATTTACGATACCGATACCGAATTCGCAATTATCGATACGATTCCCGTAAAGATCGGAACGGCACTTTTTTTAGGAATTTTATCGATTTTTAAATGAGTTATTAGGTATCGATTAGCTTGTTCGCAGTTGCTAATTATAAAGCTGTTTGTTATTTTTGGATTGGACCTCCTCGGAGTTGATGTATGATTCTAGATTTGCGATTCTCCTTCGTATTTAGAGAATGAAATCAATTTAATAAAAAGTTAAAAAAAAACATATTTTATAGATATGTGTGTATTTTAGCTCAATTTATTTACACGTATTCGCTTCCCTATGAATCAAAATTCAGATCTTCCATTAAGTAGGCAATAGATATTAAAGAAACATTTAAATCATACCTATCAAAAAACTATACGAATACTAAATTAAACATATCGAGAACTCAAGCTTTCATATTCCGAAGTCTTTATAGCATAGATAAATTCAACATTGTTATCAAAAAAGAAAAAAAAACAAATAAAAAACGAGCAACACCATATGACAAAGACATCTAACTAAACTCACATTAACCAAAAAAACTAAGTCATACAAAATATCAATTTTTGGTACGTGTATTCGAAATTCCGTGCTTGTACGCCATCTGCGCCCCCCACGCACGCCGATTGCTGCGCAGCTGCGCTTACGCAGGGATGCGCGTAGCGGGCCAATAACAAAACGAGAACGTAATGCCTTTTGGTACTAGATCAATGAATGGAGAGTGATTAAAGTTAGGGTTGCTTTTGTGTATAATATAATGTTTATTTTATAGTGTTATCATTTCCTTTAGCTGTTTTTGATGGTATAACAATTTGATGAGTTTGATCTTCATTTTATTTTTA
This sequence comes from Heliothis virescens, assembly GCA_002382865.2. Lineage (NCBI taxonomy): Eukaryota > Metazoa > Arthropoda > Insecta > Lepidoptera > Noctuidae > Heliothis > Heliothis virescens. Next base: position 6,716,770 of record NWSH02000296.1, on the reverse strand, counting down.
AGTATCTTTTTCCGATGTTATGATTGGGAAAGAACAAAATTAATAAACATTCGAAAGCAAAATAAGAATTTTTGGAATAGCAGCATTTTAAAATTCAACTTCTTCAATGGAATGAGATGTACACGACTACCTAGAACCACATTGTCAAAAAGCCACGAATTCCCTTAAAAGGTTTTAAACAAAGAGTAGTTGAAAGCTCATTTACATGCTTCAAAAACCCTTGAGCAAAATGACCCATTTTAAGGGCAATGCACTTTTGAATTCTCAACAATAGGCTCCCTTTGAAACCAAAGGGGTGCTTATTAAAAATCTTATTCTCGAAGTACAGAAACAGGTTTTGAGCTACTTTTTATTATGGATAATCTAAGTAAGAAGCGTGGGTCCTTACTAATGGATACATGGTACCTTTGTGTTAATTGTGTAGCTGAATGCAGGATGAAACACTTTAAAGCTCCTTGAAAAGATTTGTTTGTTAAAGTATACAGAAATTTTGTAATTTATAGGGCGCAGATTTTTGCATTTCCAGAAAAGATTATTCATTTACTCTTTATTATACACTACACACTACAATAGAATGAACTCTTCACCAAAAATATCTTGGGTAACTCGTAGAGCAAATAGCTAATTGCAAGCTTCAAAACTGAAAATAAGGATCTAGACCTAACGTCATTGCAGAGTGATGCTACTTTATCATCTTTAATTTGATGTGCCGAATTGCTTTACCTTAACAAAACTGGCTACTTCTTTTCTTCTACTCTACCTTCTCTTATTAAGTTATTTGACAAAACAGTTCAGTAATGTTTCTCTAATACGAGTTCCAATTCGAATGACCCAATTTTGGGGCTAAAAATCTACATGGGAACATCAGAAATTTAATAAACATCACCACATCTGCTTGTTCATCGTTTACACATTTAGATAAGTAAAAAGATCAGAAAGGACATGCACCAATGCTTGGGCCCCTTGTCCGAACCTATGCAAGCCCCCTGTTTTTTGACTCGTGGGAATATGTCATGGTTACCTGTAAAATAGGGTGGTTCGTCTACCCTTACTTTAATTATAAGTGCAATAAATTACAATCAGTATTTTGATTCCATTCACGCGTGATTGGGTAATTCGATGCAGGCATTACATCGAATATATCAAATCTCATTGTTGGATGCATAAAAACATGAATTATGCTTTCAGATCAATGGCTGCAGAAGTAATTTTTAAAATAAATCACATTTTCATATTTCATGAATAGGACAAAAACATTAAAGAATCTTGAACTAATCTTAATTTATAATCCTAGATAAGTATTTCAAGTTCTAAATAAAATGTCCAACAAAAGAAGTACGAGGCAAAGGTTAAAAAAACAATTCCAATGATAAATTATAAAGATCCTATCAATAGGCAAATTGAGTAGAATAAACTGGTATGGAATCAGAATTAGAACAAGGCTCTTAATATGTATAGGATGGCAAACCATCAGAGCATGGCATGGGCATGACTCATGAACAATATGGCGTTCAGACTAAACGATGCTATTACTTAATTAGTACTGAATAAATAAGCAATGAGAACCGATTACATGGTTGTTGGGCAGGACAGGAGTGATTTTAATCACGGGAGTGTTAAAGGGATCATTATGTTGTGTAATCTGCATGATTTTTATCTTGAATTCATTAGTCTTGAAGCTGATATAGCTGTAAATACTGTATTTCCTTCGTTACGAATTCTGAAAGTACCCGAGGTCAGAGCGGACAAAATACTTTTAAAAAGTAACCACACAAAACAAACAATGTCGTTGATGCCGTTGCTTCAATTGAAGGAATTTTGAAAATAGAATAACTTATTCCAACTTCAGATACGAGAACAGATTCAAACATTACATTCGAATTTTAAAAAGACAAGATTGTAAATATTCCTTCGGCGTGCCTTGAAGAACCAGCCAAAGAACCAGTTCTTGCAATTTCGCAAAACTTACACGATATCATCAAAATTGGTTCACATGCTTTCAAAAGTGGCTGGCAAAAAGTCTTGCCTTAAAAAATTGGTAGCATAATGCTTGTGCATTCCAACACTAATTAAAACACCCATGAAGTGGACACTACGGATATTCATATCACAATAAACCGGTCTGATACCGACATCAAAGTTCTATTTTAAAATAAAATATTATATAACAAGACAGGAGGACCATATAATCGATTTGATCGCCATATGGCTGACGGAAACAAAGAAATCGATAAGTATTTAAAAACCCCCATGCATGATAATGGGAAACTAAAAGTAGGTAGTTTCCATAAAACAGTGAAATTATCTAAAACATAGGGGCCCCTTGAGAAAGTTACTGTTGAACTTAATGCCCGCATTTGCGAGGAGTTTTTACTGTTTCGTTTATAGTCGTGGTTTCGACAACTGTTCGATTATTAAAAAGTACAACCTGGTTTACAACTTTATAATGGACCACTTTAATATTTTCACTTATTTTTATTACAACTTTTAATTCTTTTCTTTTCTAAAAACTGATTAATTGCGTGTTTGTCTTTCACCTAATAGTACCTGAATACCCATAATTAAAATATTTATGGGACAACTGCTGTAGAAACACGTAACAAGGGTCTAAATGCAAATATTTCATTGCATAATTTGCAGCCTACGACGTCACCTGGCAGGATTTATAAAGTTAATTGCACGCCATGTATGATTTAGCAAAAGCATACGATCTATTTCGATATAACAAAAAGCCTATTAAATAAAAAAGCTTTGACGTAATTAAAGCTCAAAACAGATGTAGAATTCCTGTACAACAGCGATAAACAGAGAACAATGACTAATATCCTGGACGTAATTATTACGATGGCAAAGGGCACTGGCGATATCATAAATACGGACCATTCGTACTGCCGACCAACAAACGCGATTCCAATTTTAATTCTTAGTGGAAATAAAAGGGAGAAATGTTTCTCGTTTCATGGTTGAAGATTTCAAGGCAAACATTAAAATAGGGGTACTTGATAAACATCGGCGCTCTCTACAAACGACTACGAAGAAATTGTCTGACGCACCGTGAGGGTAGCAAAAACCTCATTTGAATAACCTCACGACGTTAAACATCTTCGGTGCATAAGTAATTCAGAACGCACCCGGCTCGTAGGAATAGCACGCGCCGACGCGGGCGCAGCTTATCGAAACACCTACGCATCACCGGCATAAAGGCATAAATCGATTCATTCATCCGTTGTGAACACAATCGATGTTTTTGCAGAGCTCCCTTGTCGGATTGACGTTTTCATATCAAAATTGTATTGTATTTTTTATGCAATATGGGTTTTTGCTACAGCCACTGTTCTTATTATGTAAGTTTTATACTTTACTTCCACTACGTAAAAATTTGTATTGCAGTTTGCTCACAAATTGACGTTCATCAAGATTTTAAGACTTGAAAGGGGAGCGTCAATAAATTTCGATCTCGTTTCACGATTCCGGGAACTTCCCGCAGCACTAATCAAAAGGATCTTGATGACCTTTGACATAAATACAAGACCGACCCATGTTACTTATTCATGGCGGAAAAAAACTACCTACTCGTCAACCATTGCGAATCTGTCTCGTGGATAACAAAAGCACGGCTCGTACGAACCTTTGTTAAGACGGTCCCGAAAAAGAATAGCTCCTTCTATTTCTTGGGCTCCCCTCAAAACTTTATACAATATTTCTTCTGACATCAAACCAGCTGGTCTATTCAATGTTTAAAATAAAAAAAAAAACACGGCCTGTCTCCACGTGGTCGGAAATTCGACTGGTTTCTTCATAGATATTATTACAACGCTTGAATGGTGAGTCAAAGTTATTTTGTCACGACTATGGTAATAAATTATTCATCATAAGTGTTCCTTGTAGCAATTTCTTGGTGTGTTATTAAGTGAAAAAATGCCTTCCTGAAATGTCAACTCCGAAGTGTTGGTAAAAACTTCTCCGTCATGTTTAATAAACTCGTTGAGAAATACATATCATAAATAATATGAGCTGTAGCATTAGGTGCAGTTGCAATCGTGTGAAAGTCAAGTCCTACACTTACCCCAATTACTTTGGTATTCATAGAAAAGCCACGTTAGATAAGGGTGTGCAGCACTTATCGATATTGATATCGATAAAGTGTGACCAAGATACTTGGACTAGCATAAACTTGTTTCTAGGTAATATTATTATAAAAACAGGTACATATCAAATAAGCGACAGAAAAAAATAAAAACTTCTCTGCTGATTTGTCTTGATAAGTTGTCTCTATAAGATAATGTTAGTAGAAGCTATAAATAAGTAACAATCTATTAGACCTCATTAAGAATATGAATTCTTCTGCCTTTTCTTTATCATTGCGAATTCATAGCATTATTAATTTCTTAAATGTTTTTAAGTGTCGCGTACTTAAACGTAAGGTATACAATTTTTTCAGACCCATTAGTCACAAAGTAACAAGCATTTAAAGCATGCAATAAAAAATAAACGACTATAAAATTCAAACCACCCAACAGAACACAAATATCGAAATACTTTTATAAAATTAAAAAAAAAGAAACAGAAGTATAAAAGCGCAAAGATCAAAAGTAGCCAGCGCATTTTATCGATAAGCAAGGAACATCACTTACTCGCACCTTGCTAGCCATCTGCCGCGATGCACGTGAGGCAATTAAGGCCATCGGCTTTGGGGGTGTCACCCTCGGTACAATGGTCGTTTACCTCGTACAGAGGGGTTGCAACGTGGTCAATGCACCAACTTCACTGTTTGGTCTTTACACTCCCACGGGAGACAAAGAGGTCGCACAAGGTAGAATTTTTAATCCAAATAAAGTGTTAAGTGGTGAGATTCTGAAGACTTACACTATGGTAATGAATTCTTTAGAAATCAATTTTATGAAATACAAATAGAAAACAATGAAAGTGAACTAAATGACAGTCTAAGAAGACGTGCTATAGAAAAAATATTGGTCAGAGCATGAATTTCTTTGAGTCCTACAAGAAACTTTCTTCTATGTGTGCATGTAGGTACCACTTCTACTTCTTGGGAAAATCAAAGGAAGAATCTTTGTTCTTGGATAGTAGGTATACCTAGCAAGTTTCTAAGACGGGTTTCATACTAAAAACATTGAGCCATTCAAATCTAGCGTAGGTAAGTCATAATTTATAAGCAAATTATCACTGAATTCTAATGAAACGCAAACGCTATCAAGAATTGTCAAGATTTTTATAATTTATAGTTTCGGATTCTCTGCAGTTTTATTTTAATTGAGGTCATATTTAGCAACAAGTTTGTTGATTGCTTTGCCCTGAAGGAAAATAGCCATGGAATTGTCTATATCATTACAAAAAAAAAATCTATGTATCATCGTTAAAATCCTCAAGAATAAGACCTACATAAAGCACTGCTGTAAAAAAGACCATAAATTCAAAGGCAAGGTCGTACGCTATGGGTGTTAAAACTTTGAATGAAATCAGGTATGACTTCATGGCGTCAACAGTACGGCCGACTAGTAACTGCCCACGCGATACCAAAGGCATCTCGCGAAGCTACGTGAGGCCTTGGCAAGCCGTCAAGGTCTCCGAAAGCACGCAGGATTATCCGGGCCATTTGCTAGTCCGAACGTACCCAACTTAAATTATTTAAATTTTATTCGCATGTGGCTTGCTTTGTAAATGATTGCTTCCTTTTCTATTACTATTATCATATGTTCTGATATTCTTGACATTGTTAACCTTTTAATTGATTAAATTACGATTTTTTATCGAATCCTACGCCTACAGCTTTTCTTCTGGTAGATGTTTCTAAAATTCTGTATGGTGTCTATGTCGCAGTAAGATAGATAAAGCCGTAATATAGTTATATCTCTAGGGATATAATTATATACCGTAAGATAGTTATTAGAAAGCGATTCATTACTATCTCACTAGGAATATAGTTATGAAACGGTCCAAGTTTAGTGATATACTTATTTTACTAGATTAAGTTTAGTGAAATAAATATATTACTTGATTAAGCTTAGTGAAATAGAAATCTACCATATAGAATTAAATTAAACAATATTTTATTGCTTTTATCTTTATTAAAAATCAACTTTATTTTACCTGCAGTTAGCTGCAATACTTTGTGACATTAACACGTATTAAAGTAATGCCAATTATAATTAAAACGATCATATTTTTTGGAATTTAAACATTAACAATACGATTAAAACTCATCAAACATTAAAAATCTTGTAAAGCTATACAACAGTTTTGAGCTATCTTTATTGCAAAATAAACACAGTCAACAGATCTGCAGACACTGACTTCTAGAGGTATAGAAAATTAGGTTTAAGGTGGAAAATTAGAAAATTAGGTATATGAAAGTTTTATTCAGTGTTTTGTGAAGTCGATTTTAATTTTTTCGTAAAAAAGATTTTTTTTAATTTTTGTTCAGGCAAGAAGAGGAATCATGACACCTAGAATTACATAGCACTGAATGCTGCGTACAGGCACATCTTTTAGTAGAACTCTGCACAATCCAAAAGCTATTTCACTAAACTTAATCTAGTAATATAAGTATATCACTAAACTTACACCGTTTTATAACTATATTCCTAGTGAGATAGTAATGAATCGCTTTCGTATAACTATGTTCCGGTATATAATTATATTCCTAGGGATATAACTATATTACGGCTTTAACTATCTTACTGCGACATCTACACCGGAGCGGTATATTTCTAAGTTCAGAGTAAATAACCCAGCTGATAAAACTTTTTTTGGATTCCAACCGGTCACGTACAAAAAACGACCTTGGTTTTAAAAGCATTAAGATAACATCTCTCTAAGAGGAACGAGTTATTTCCATATTAAATATCTTATCATTCCTCTTTGTTGTAAGTTGTAGCACGATGTTGTCATTGGTTTGTAGCCCTTCCACGATCCCTAAAAACTCTGTACCTTTTTCTTCGGACCCCAAAAACTCATCAATATCTCTTTTAATTTCTTTGTCATGTAATATTTGATCTACATCTTCAATGGCTTCTAATTGACGTGTTTCTACGGGCCCCAATCTTGAATTATGCGAGGTCAAAAAGTTCAAGGAAACAAGGTTTTAAATAGGCTTGCTTCCTCTTGGTTACGGCGCACAAATATCGCAATATAATCCACTGTGACTGTAATCAAGGTCTCGGCTCAACATAGGCACCACAGGTACATTTTAACTACGCGTATGAAGTACTATATCCTCGACTGTATATGTAGTTTCATTTATATTGCCTGTTTTATGTGCAGCTTTAAATTCAGTGTCCTCTTTCAATTTTCCTTTGATTAATACTTCATGTTTCATATTATTTATAACCCGATCTGATGCAGCATGATAAACCTTTGCGGAGTTGATTGAGACTTTTATAGCTCATAAATTCTGAGGTTTTGAAGTATCAGTGATTGACCACGCTTGTAAGATATTGTTTAGCAAATATTTTAAAGTATTTCCTACTATTAATACACGGGACAAAATGCAAGCTCACGTGCACAGAGATACTATTGTCCAAACAAACAGCAGTTTTTGAGAATCTCAAACAATTGTTTAAAGCAATGACGACAGGATTCAGGATTTTCTTGTTTTATGTAACCGCGTCACGTCCTGTCGTCCTCAAGTTCATTACATATATATTAATATTATTAACAATAACACGTGTCATTAATAAAATTGTTCGGACGTAGATGAATCAAAAATAAAAATCCTGTTTTTTTGACGATAGAAGCTAATTGGAGAATGTGACGTAATGTGAAAAAGAATATATAATATTAGCTTCTGCCAGCGGTTTCACCCGCGTCCCGTGGGAACTACAGTGCGCACCCGGGTAAAAAGTAGCTTATAGCCTTCCTCGATAAATGGGCTATCTAACACTGAAAGATTTTTTCAAATCGGACCTGTAGTTCCTGAGATTAGCGCGTTCAAACAAACAAACTCTTCTGCTTTATAATATTAGTGTAGAGGTAGATAAAGGAAGGAAAATCTGAAAGGTATGTTGTGTTTCGCGTTTTTGCTATGCGATCACAGTATGCGAAATGGCTTGTTACGTTTATCTTAACCAATGCTAAATATTAATAAGATAAACGTACCTACTAAAACATTGATATCGTTGAATTAGTTTAGTCAAATAACAATAGCAACTAACAACATAATGATTAATGGAGTGATGAACACTAATTTATCAAGTAATTATTATTGTTTCAACATGTCAACTTTTTGCGATCTTTATAAAAGTTAATTACTACAGGAACAATTTACTATTTGAGCGTTTGAAAAATAGTTCGGCGACCCATACTAGGTTATTTTATTATGCAAGACGTGGTTGCCTGGTTAACAGTGTACTACACCCAGATTAGTAAAGACTAGTGGCCAGTTTCTGATATTTATCGACGGTTTGTCTAAATGTAAGGGAAAATGAGTACCCACTTACAGCCGTACCCAATAACCTATCTAAGTATCTCTGGATTTGCTTACTAAAGATAGAATTTTGACATTAGTCCCCATACAAGTAATGTCAAATCCCTATCCCTAGTATGTAAATCCAGAGAGGCACAGAATATTGAATTTCGCAGTTAGATAAATCGCCCATAAAGGTAGGTGACTACTCCGAAATCTGCCATAAGTTAGGTACCTACTTATTTGTAGGTATAGACTGTTATAGAAGCTAAATAGAGGTTCAAAATTAACCACAAAATGTTTTCCTTCCACAGCACTGTTGAAATTTCTAGAAATAGTCCTCTCACAATGCGTTGGTACTTAAAGGGTGTTTAGTGAGCGTATCGAATGACCTAGCCCATGGACCTAGCATTAGTGCTCGACAGGCCTAGGAATGTGGACTGCAAACACTGCAATATAATATCTAGTTTGTATGTAGATAGGTACCTACAAATCGAAGTGATGAGAGTTAAAGATTAAAGTCAGGAATGCGAAGACATTTTATGTTGCTATCATCATCTGTTTAACCTTTAGGTACCCAATTGTGTTGACGTCGGCTTCCAGTCTAACTAACTGCAGCTGAGTACCAGTGTTTTACATGGAGTGACTGCCTATCGGACCTCCTCTTCCCGGTTACCGGGGCAACTCGACAACAGTCACTTTTTAGCTTCTGACTAACTGCATCGACTGCCAAAGATGTTGAAATGTCAGCCGGGACCCATCAATTTATCGTGCCTTCCGAAACAAGGAAGATCTCGTCTTGACCAGATGAACACACATCCACAGACCGACCATGCTAAGCGTTGCTTGGCCTTATGATCGATCGATCCGCGCGGCTTTGACTTAGCCACGAGCTCTTCAATAAACACTACTTTGCCAAAGAATGGTCAGATAAGTAGGTACCTACATCGTCATCACAGACACTCCTGGACAAAGGCCGTCTTAAGCTGAGAGGATTTGCCCATACTCACCGCGCTGGGCATGCGTGTTGGTGAGCTACCTAAGTACCTACCTACTTACTTAGCTATCTCAAAACCGAATCGTGTTTCATTAATCTGCCATAAGAGAGACAAGGTTCCAGGTGAAAGATAGATACTTGTACCTAAAGGCTACTACTATTATTGTTCTAGGTTATGTACGCCTGTAGAGAAATAAAAACATAGGTACCTATTGCTGTTATGGTGCAATGCAGATCACACTGGTGGGCGTGCATATCCTGCGTGCATGTTTTCATTCCAGATAAGACAACGGTGTTCCATGAAACAATCTCTTGTGTTTTAAAGATTTATCTTTATAGTATTTACTTAATGTACAGCTGATTATGAAACCTAGGTTATATTTTTCTTCGATGAAAAGTTTCTAAATGGAAACCTTATTTATTCTTTAATTTTCAAGGGCCTTTATCATTCATTTGTTCTATAGAATCAAAACTTAGTACAGTACACATACAAGGCAGGTAAAACAAAAACAAAATAAAAAATTGAAAAAAATCAAAAATGGAACTCAAACTCACTTTCTCCGCCGGCCGGCATTTGTTTTGTTCTCAATGGCAAAGTTGAAGGATTCGCCAAAAATCCGATATTGCAGGTCATCGTCANTGTAGTTCCTGAGATTAGCGCGTTCAAACAAACAAACTCTTCTGCTTTATAATATTAGTGTAGAGGTAGATAAAGGAAGGAAAATCTGAAAGGTATGTTGTGTTTCGCGTTTTTGCTATGCGATCACAGTATGCGAAATGGCTTGTTACGTTTATCTTAACCAATGCTAAATATTAATAAGATAAACGTACCTACTAAAACATTGATATCGTTGAATTAGTTTAGTCAAATAACAATAGCAACTAACAACATAATGATTAATGGAGTGATGAACACTAATTTATCAAGTAATTATTATTGTTTCAACATGTCAACTTTTTGCGATCTTTATAAAAGTTAATTACTACAGGAACAATTTACTATTTGAGCGTTTGAAAAATAGTTCGGCGACCCATACTAGGTTATTTTATTATGCAAGACGTGGTTGCCTGGTTAACAGTGTACTACACCCAGATTAGTAAAGACTAGTGGCCAGTTTCTGATATTTATCGACGGTTTGTCTAAATGTAAGGGAAAATGAGTACCCACTTACAGCCGTACCCAATAACCTATCTAAGTATCTCTGGATTTGCTTACTAAAGATAGAATTTTGACATTAGTCCCCATACAAGTAATGTCAAATCCCTATCCCTAGTATGTAAATCCAGAGAGGCACAGAATATTGAATTTCGCAGTTAGATAAATCGCCCATAAAGGTAGGTGACTACTCCGAAATCTGCCATAAGTTAGGTACCTACTTATTTGTAGGTATAGACTGTTATAGAAGCTAAATAGAGGTTCAAAATTAACCACAAAATGTTTTCCTTCCACAGCACTGTTGAAATTTCTAGAAATAGTCCTCTCACAATGCGTTGGTACTTAAAGGGTGTTTAGTGAGCGTATCGAATGACCTAGCCCATGGACCTAGCATTAGTGCTCGACAGGCCTAGGAATGTGGACTGCAAACACTGCAATATAATATCTAGTTTGTATGTAGATAGGTACCTACAAATCGAAGTGATGAGAGTTAAAGATTAAAGTCAGGAATGCGAAGACATTTTATGTTGCTATCATCATCTGTTTAACCTTTAGGTACCCAATTGTGTTGACGTCGGCTTCCAGTCTAACTAACTGCAGCTGAGTACCAGTGTTTTACATGGAGTGACTGCCTATCGGACCTCCTCTTCCCGGTTACCGGGGCAACTCGACAACAGTCACTTTTTAGCTTCTGACTAACTGCATCGACTGCCAAAGATGTTGAAATGTCAGCCGGGACCCATCAATTTATCGTGCCTTCCGAAACAAGGAAGATCTCGTCTTGACCAGATGAACACACATCCACAGACCGACCATGCTAAGCGTTGCTTGGCCTTATGATCGATCGATCCGCGCGGCTTTGACTTAGCCACGAGCTCTAAAATAAACACTACTTTGCCAAAGAATGGTCAGATAAGTAGGTACCTACATCGTCATCACAGACACTCCTGGACAAAGGCCGTCTTAAGCTGAGAGGATTTGCCCATACTCACCGCGCTGGGCATGCGTGTTGGTGAGCTACCTAAGTACCTACCTACTTACTTAGCTATCTCAAAACCGAATCGTGTTTCATTAATCTGCCATAAGAGAGACAAGGTTCCAGGTGAAAGATAGATACTTGTACCTAAAGGCTACTACTATTATTGTTCTAGGTTATGTACGCCTGTAGAGAAATAAAAACATAGGTACCTATTGCTGTTATGGTGCAATGCAGATCACACTGGTGGGCGTGCATATCCTGCGTGCATGTTTTCATTCCAGATAAGACAACGGTGTTCCATGAAACAATCTCTTGTGTTTTAAAGATTTATCTTTATAGTATTTACTTAATGTACAGCTGATTATGAAACCTAGGTTATATTTTTCTTCGATGAAAAGTTTCTAAATGGAAACCTTATTTATTCTTTAATTTTCAAGGGCCTTTATCATTCATTTGTTCTATAGAATCAAAACTTAGTACAGTACACATACAAGGCAGGTAAAACAAAAACAAAATAAAAAATTGAAAAAAATCAAAAATGGAACTCAAACTCACTTTCTCCGCCGGCCGGCATTTGTTTTGTTCTCAATGGCAAAGTTGAAGGATTCGCCAAAAATCCGATATTGCAGGTCATCGTCATTACTTTGATATTGCATCTCTTACACACAATTGGATACGTATTTAATAAATAAACCACCCTTATCACTATTTAATCTTAGAATCATCGTTGCAAAGCATTATTCTAACACTTTTTTCAGGTTAAACGCAAACATAACTTTTGGTTTGTGATCCCGCCGAAATGGTACAGATAATGGAATCGAAAGTTATTTTTTTAATGTGTTTTTTACGGCGCAGGTCGCGATGAATCTCGGCTGTATCGCGCGCGAAGCCGGACTGACTGAGCGAGCGAGCGTGCGGTTGACGCGGGAACCCGTCGCGTTATTCCTTGCCCGCTAATGGTGTTGCCAATGCGGGGATACTCCTCTTTTTGTTGTGGTTTGTTTGCTATGATCTACTATAGATTTTTGCCGGAAAGCTGTGAATAGCTGGTAGGGTTTTACTCGCGATAAGTGTGTATTGTGTCACTTTATTGCTTTACGACTTATTTTCTATAATTTTTTGTTACTTATGGACGGCAATAAAATAAAAACTAATCGTGTTTTAAACCTATCGTAAGGGGACCTATCTTCTGCACAAAACTACATATTTGTGAAAACTTACAATAAGATGTGATTTATTTTCCTTAAATGATTTACGTAAAACAATAATTTATAGTATCTTATGTATAAATACTCTGAGGTCAAATAAATTTATTAAATTCGAAACGGGTCAAGAACAAAATACCAAAGAATTAATTTAGCACGTTATAAATTCGAACTTAAAACACTGCAAGCAAATTAATGCCTTATTCATCCATGCGCGAGACGAGACGCATTGACATTTAAATATTTTAGACGGAATTCTGCCTCAAGGCTGGTCATTCACTCCAGCAAAATATGTACATCAAATTAATATTAAATACGAATTATATCTTTAAAGCCGTCATATTTTATTCAGGTAAAAGGGAGATTTAAAAATAATCCCTGGCAACACCGCCTTGTCCCCGTATGCCCGGGGCCGTGCTATAATGACCATGGAATTCCATACTTAATAGTTCAATTTATTGCCGGGATGTGAGGATTCGGACTGAGTACAGGTGTACCTATCCTTAAGGAAAGGAAAGTAAAAGAAGTTTGACACTAGTCTAGAACAACCTCCACCTTCAACAAAACGAGTTTTCGTAATCACAATTCGTGAAAAATCATTTGTTAACTTTTTAAATAAATTTTAAAAAGTTAACAAATGATTATATTGCTTTTAAATATTTATGTACGGTATTGATTTCGTTTAGACATGGCTCAATCATTTTTATAAAAATTTTGATGATCTTGACCACTTAAATATCATTCGTAGATCACCATAAATTTTCTTTTTTGTAAATATCATATAAAAAATCGAATGTTTAATTTAATAAATCCATCTATATTGATTTTAAAATATCAGTTTTGTAAAAAAAAATGCTCTTTTGACATTTTGAATACATATTTTTTTTTTTCGTCAAACCAATCAGTAATTGATAAAATACCTACCTTACATAAATTAGAGCTAAAAGCTCAAACTGGCAGATAGGTACCGTTTAACCAAATTGATAGATAGGTTATTGAATTTAGCACTTAATTAATCCTCATCATTCTATCACGAATTGAAATAATGAATAGAATCCAGAACCTTAGTAGGTAGGTACGTATTAATGTTTCAAAACTCCTTTTTACCCGATAACCTACAGCTGTTTACCACAAAGGTTTTATGAAACCCCCGTGTCGGCAAGTTACAATAATGTCTGGCAAGTTTCTATGTACTTGTACCGGATAGACCGCTTCCAGGTCAGATAAAGGCTATCAACAATATACGCACACTGTTCTGCCTTCACCTAGTTTTTCCTTTATTTTGTGTGGTATGTATGCATCGGCATGATTTAATAGCATTTTATTTAATCCTGAAAATGATTTGTTATATCTCGATGTTATATTATTAGTTAGATTGCAAAGGACCTATTTCGCGTATCATATAGGTAGGTAGAGGTACCGTGTTCTTTCAAGTTTTGAAAATGTCGTTGGCTGGGGAGTTTGTTCCACCATTTCTTCCTCCCAGCAAAAACACATAGGAAGTGGTGATGGGCGGGCGTTTTGGGGGCTGTCTTTTGTAAAAAAAATACCTTCAAAAAGTGCTGATTTTCAGCCTAATTTGAATAAATGACTTTTATCTTATATGTCCCAACGTCAGGTTTCAAGTAAATTGTAGGAGTCGCCCTTCTATTAGAGTGAAAAAGACAAGTTTTAAGAGAAGTCAATTATTAGTATTTAAGTGGAACTCGATAAAAAGGTCACAGGTATAGCCTTGTTTCTTCTTTCTTAATATTACAAAGTTTCAAAGCCACTACAAAATAATGACGTCACCGACGCACCCATAAGAATTTCGCATGCGAATCGGAGTCCAAACTGGCTCCACACCCACGTCAATGAATAAAAAACACCTTCCTCTGTAGGCGTTTGAGCTTCGAGCTTGTAACCGTGGGTGTTGCTAGATAATGTCCAAGAAAATCTTAAGAGACTAATGGATGGGTCTGGTTCATATACGGAAAGGATTCTTATCAAATTCATTAGGAAGCATCATTGTTAATGGGCTTAAACCAGCAGCAGACCAATCTCAAAAAGGTTTTAAAGGAGAAGCAAGCGCGCGCAAAGGAGATAGATTACTTTTGGGATAATATTTGCACTTGGAAGTCTGGAATCTATAATGAAAAATCCTGACTACCATAAACGCATCAAGCAAGACGATGAAGCTCGCTGCGCCTTATTAAATAGAAATCGCGTTAAATTAAATAAATGTGTTAATTCACCCCAGTTTATAGTAGCAGGTGCCGTTAAAGTAGCTTCCTTCCTACTTAAATGTACACCTTGGCCAATCAGGCCGATAATCACGTTACTGAGGGTGCTATTATTTACGATAGCAAAGCTATTTCTATTGTGGCATACATAAACATCAGAAATATGTAAACTAGCTATTTAGGCAACACATAAATAAGTGCATTCATTGTTTGCATGCTTTTTGTATAGAAATGTGAAAGTCCTAAATGATTGAGACCCGTTTGGCAAAATTAGATGTCTTGACGTCAGTCCTTTGTTTAATTTGGATCATATTTAGTAATCTCAAAGAGGTTTTTAATTCAGCATTGCTTTAGGAGTTGGTGGCAAAATCAAACAGCCTATTTTTATCGATGGGAAATCATCAGATGACCCCTCCCGCTGTAGGTGACAGCGCCAGGGAGTGTTAGACTTTTACTGACTAAAACCCACCGTGTACCTTCGGGAGCCCTTTGTGTAGCACGGCCGCGGTAATCTTCGAACAATCCTTCAGCCCCGGCAGGCAGCTTACGAATGCTCAAATGAATTTCATGAGTAGGTAAATATTTTTTGTGCTTTTCATTGTTTTTGGAAGGTTAAAGTATTTTTATGGTATCCTCTTTGGCTCATAAAAGTGAGTCTTTCAAACATAAAGTTGTTGTTTCCCACATTAGTGGCAACATGTTATTTAACACTCGATACACCCAAGAGGCCATATAAAGACATCGGCATCTTGTGGTATTTGCAACAGGACAAACCACTTCTGCGTTTATAGATAAAGGTTTAGACTTACGGGTGTAGTTTCGATTTAAATGTCAGATGTTTCGTAATTAGATTAAATAGAATGCATGATTAAACAAATTTGAATCATACGTAATACAAAAGTCAATTAGATTTTGGAGGATTAGCGCTCTTTCTGTCCTTTCTCTGTACACGGTCATATATTTTTAGTTAGGCAAAGCTTAGGGCAACTTTTGATATAAATTAATTACATGGGCTGCTTTTTTTGAAAAGGCGCTCATTCCATCCTCCCTTATCCATTTTAGCTAGCATAACTTACTTATCTTCCATATCTTTTTCGTCAGCCATATTATAAACGGAACCTATAACGCCGAAAAATCTTATAATAAGTACTCACTCTTCCTTGATAATAACATAATCTTCCTCTGCTTCAGTGGACAGCTTCGCTTGCAATACTTTTAGCCTTTCTATCTGGAACTGCAGATACGATTTTGTTCCTTTTTCTTCAGCCATACTGCGAACAAAACATTGTCTTCTTATAAAATGGGTCCACAATGCACAGATCGAAGTACGATTAAACTCGATGCCTTTAAGTGGAACAAATTAATTGCTATATAACTTTGTTTTTATAGTAAATCACTGTTCAGCTACGTGGAAGGTTCAGCTCACAGGATAAGCCGGTTATATTTTTAAGTTTTATGTAAAGGACGAAAATTTGAACTGCACACTTGGCGTGGGTTAGAAATCTTACGTGACAAGGCTAATTAGATCTCAAACCTCAAATTCAACAGTCATTCTGAGGACCAATATTTACGCGTTAAGACAAAAGTTCACTTAAGGCAATACATATCCAATTCTACGGCATACCTTAGAGCAGGCTATAAGCGACTCTAGCCTATAATGTGAACGACGCATCATCAAACATCAAAGCTTACATAAGCCGCAACAAACACCCCTAGTTCGAAGACATTGCAAAAACCATACGTCCTGCCTCTGATTACATGTCATCAAGATTCTTTCTCAATCTCGAAATAGAAATAAGTTGCCCAGTGTCCTGTAATTTTGATTGATTGAACTAAACCCGTTTGTGGACGCAATGACGATATGTGATAAGTAAGGCGAGTAGAGGAGTAAGAAACGATGTTTGTGAAAGGTGGTGATTATAAACTAACGAGGGACCACCCTGTGGGAGCTTGTTTCAAATATTTATCACGATTTTTGAAGTGAAAACTTCTTTAGCGGCGTTGAGCACTTTTTGTATGGGGAAAAATATATAAACTCGCGACAGGTATCACGTGACCGAAATGTGAAACCCGAAATCATGAAACCCAAAATCGTGATACCCGAAATCGTGAAACCCGAAATTCTATAGAAATTCCGTAAGTACAGGTCGGTAAGATATTTTATGACGTTTCAAACATGTGAAATTTGACAATAGTGTCAGGCTTAGTAATTATCATTTAAAATCATAGATGGAGTTTGGGTTTTTATTTTTATAAAATGAAATGGTGCCGGAGTATCTTTAGGTTAGCATCCAGGCCACAGCAATAAACTCAAAATATATATTTGAATAATTTTAGCTCAACCAGAACCCTCAAAATCGAGGAAAGACATGTGAGAAAAAATGTGTTGCGCCATCTATAATTTTTCAAAGTCAAGTAGTTAGTCAAGTAT
>NWSH02000296.1:6647469-6696862 GCA_002382865.2 Heliothis virescens | reverse complement strand
AGGCCACAGCAATAAACTCAAAATATATATTTGAATAATTTTAGCTCAACCAGAACCCTCAAAATCGAGGAAAGACATGTGAGAAAAAATGTGTTGCGCCATCTATAATTTTTCAAAGTCAAGTAGTTAGTCAAGTATGAAAGTACGAGTATAGTTTTTATTCTTCAAAATCATAGATGGAGTCGTGCTTAAATTTTGATTATATTTAATCGTGTTGGGGTATACCTTCCAGTACAGTCATAGGGACAAAAGTTTTTTTTGAGAAACTCAATATCGAGAGCAAGTGATGACAGTAAAAAGTAGTTGTGCTCTTTCTTCATTCCATAATCTCAAAAAAATATTAAAAACGCATAAAGTTAATATTCATGTTTTCACTTCTGCCTGCACTCCCGGAGTGCAACCTGGTGTTTTTTTAGGTACTTTTACACTGAGCCTGAGCCAAGTCAACTGCTTGAATTAAAATCTCAGCCGTTTACTGATCGGATTCAAGATATGGAGTGACAGAGGAATAACAGCTAATCACCCTTTTGAAAGAAGTAAAATTTGTTAAATCATTTCTCTATTAAAAAGGAATTTTTAAGAATTGATGTCTAAGTGTGACATAAGAATGGCTTATCTCCATTGCAATCTACACTGTGTGTAATACAGAAAGGCTGGTATGATTCCCAATGACTGTCCAGCTCAAAATACCATCCATACAAATTGTGTGCCTGGAAATTCATTTACAAGAATTGCATCAAGTTCATTAATGCTCATCCATCGAGAATTCGAGACATAGGTATCGAGAAGTCGCACAAGTTCTTTGAATCCTACACCCCTAGGTTAAAAGTACTATTTATTCGCGATAACTATCTCAAATCCATCGCAATGGCATGTGGCATCGAATAATGTCGATGCACCTGGTCCCTGTCATTTAGAGCTCCAATTACTGCGTGAAAGTGCCGTGAAAATAATAATGTGTAATGTCTTGCGTCGTAGAAGCTTTCTACTTGTAGGCTTTCAGTTGTTTTACCAATGCCAAGTAGTTAGGTATTAGTTGACGTTTAACTTTTTGACAGTAATGTAATGAACATAGTGCCCTGCAGAAACCATTTTAAGGAATCAACGGGCACGGATAATAGTTGCTAGCAGCCATAAAGTTTGGCAAGAACTATACATAGCAGCACCTTTACAGGGCTCTTTGGTTATTTTTAACCGACTTCAACAAAAAGGAAGTGGGTCTCAATTCGGCCGGTATATTTTTTTTATGCATGTACACCGATTTTCCGAGGGCTGATTAACGTTATTCTTTTTTTGTCTGATGCGGAATAACTTTGAATTGGTCCCATAAAAAAATATTCATGTAGGTCCATTAGTTTTTATTTTAGGACCATTTTTATAAGCTTTTCTTCTACTTTTTCGAACCAATATTCGAGCCTCTGTGGAGTGGACCCGGAAATCCGCACTCGAAGCATAGCTGATGTCACTATTTTCGCATTCAGCTGATAATTATAAATTATGATAATCCTCCAGGATTTAAACGTGTTTTCTTTCTCACAGAAATAAGAATAACATCAGCTGTTTTTCAACATTTGTGTAAAAAACCGGTCTATTGTACCTAGATGGTCAAGTTTTGTAGGTAACAAAGGTGAATGGATGGCAAACGCATCCATTAAATTTAAATCGAGTAATTCTATCGATATATTGAATTCGATAATCATTATTATCACAGGGCCCCTCATATACGAGCAATTTCAAGTTTAATCAATTAAATACGCCCCCCGTTTAAGGAGACGCTCGTGGAGTTTCGTCAATTTGCAACGTCAGCCCTTAAGTTATTTTTTTATGCCTGCCGTACCATTAATTAACTCGAAAAAGCTTTTGAAGTTGTCCAAAAATACCTACAATAATATTTGCTTAATTAATGGAGTCATTAAGGATAACAGTTGAAAATTAATTAATTATTTACACCTACTAATTAATGCAGGTTGACACCAACTACCTATAGATGTCAAATATCTAAACTAAACAATTATAAATTGCATTCCCTTGGCTTGTATTTTGATTCACATAACCTAACCAGTCAGTTGTATGAGATAACATAAGTAAACACTGAATTGCTATCAGTTTTCACTAAACAAAACATAACCTACTCATCGCGTGGCTAATATCATCCACGTTAATCCATATACAACGATAGCCTCAATAAATAATGTTAAATTAATGACAGACTTGCGCTCAACACAACTAAAAACCGAGCGTATAAAATGGCGTTGCATTGCATAATCACGGCACCTAATCACGGACGACATTGAACCGTATTACGTAGTTATGCATCGAGTTAACAAAAATCGCTTTTATAGAACCCTCAATACAACTGGCTGAATGTGTTTGCAATGTCTATGAATCCTGAAATAAAACACAAAATAACGTATTTGTTTCAAATAAGAATCCGTTAAATATTCGAAGATCGAATTCGAAGGGAAAACGTTATGGCCAACGGCGAGCAGTGTGCCAAATAACACGCGAAAATGAACGACTTCTGTCACAATTTTCTTCCATCTAACCACATCAATGTGAACAATGTAGTTGATAACAACAAATAAGTGAGGTAGAAGTGAAAATTTGTGAACAAGAAAGTGTATTTGTGGTTATAACACATCCATAATGACGACATTATCGATCGTACACATACCTTGACTGGTCATTTTTCTCCATTTATCCTTCTTATTTATAGATAAGTGTGAAAATAAATTTGCAAATAAAATTATAGATGTTACATTAACTTTATATGATAATATATTACTTTAGATTGCACAATAATTTAGTTAAATAAATAAAAAACTTTTCAAGTCATATAACCACAATTCGTTAGTATTCGTTACAATCAAAATGGAACATTGTCTATCTCATTCATGACACGGCAAATTGCTGTTGTAAGACAGAGATAGATGCTGTACCGTAAATAGAACTTTATCAACACGACAGCACCATTCAGAGCCATCTTTGTAGGAAACGAGAACACATTACTTCTTTGTCTATGGATAAATGTTGCCATGTAAATAATTGTGAAATCGACTAAACGGCTAAATATAAAATAATCCGGCTAAGCACGACTGAATCCACACAGCATAATGCAATGGTTCCGTATCAATTTTTATCATCAAATTACAATCGGAAGGTAATCTTAGTGAGATAATATATTTTTTTAAAGGATTTAAATGTTTGACAGTAAAGTAAATGTAATGTCTCATTCATATTACAAGTTATTTGATGTTACGATCTTTTACGGTCGTTTTTCTCTGTTTTAGACTTGGGTTTTGATGTGAGTTAAAGTTACGAGTTTGAACCTTTAAATTAATGGAAGGTTATTTTATAGCGATTGTTGTATAGCTAAAGTACTCTCAAATCAAAAATTGAACTTTTTTATGATAACCGTTCACGGTTCACCATTTATTAATCATATTTTGGTTTACAGTTAGTGTACAGACACATCAATTTACTTTAATTTAATTTCAGTCAAATTTCTTCAATAGACTTCAAATTATACCAATCGAACCTTTCGCTATTGTGATAAGGTTGAAAACCGGCCAAGTGCGAGTTGGACTCGCTCACGAAGGGTTTCGTACCATTATCTATATAATATGAACGTATCTATTTCCTACAACTAGCCAAAATACAAAAATTTTTCGGGCCGCAAAAAATAATTTTGTTTTTCAGTTTTCATATGAATAACAAAGTTATAATTTCACTAATTAATTTATATTTTTAGTATTTGTTGATAAAGCGGCAACAGAAATACATCATTTGTGAAGATCTCAGCTTTCTAGCTATAACGGCTTATGAGATAGAGCCCGGAGACAGACAGACAGACAACGTAGTCTTGGTAATAGGGTCCCATTTTACCCTTTGGGTACGGGACCCTAAAAATGAAAATCGATTGAAGAAAATTGACAGATTGAGGTAGGTTGATGTGCTGCCGACGGAAAGAAGATATTAAGGCTGGAAGACGATATTATTATTTTTTGCATATAAAAAGCGTGTCAAAGCGTGGTAATGAAACATTTTATTTATGCAGTCACTGAAATCATCATAATTATTATTGTGATAGAAGTATTGTCCATTTAGTCGATTATTGATCTCTATTTTACAACAAGGCAATAAGTTAACAAACTCTATTGTCTTTGTTTCATTTCCCCGCTCGCTGTCAAAACAAAGAGAACCAACTTAAAAAAATATCAAAACATACGATTTTGAAAGCCCGCGAACATCTTTTGCATCAAATATTCGTTAATAATTTAGTTACTTTATACAAAACAACACAAAATATGAAATTCCGTGCCTTAATGGTAGACGCTGGCCCGATGCGGGAACTTTCAAGTAATTATTTTTAGTAGAAAACTTGCAACAAAGTTTTCTTGTCCTATCAACTTTATTTATCTATTTACAGATGTAGTAACAATAATATCGAAGTTATCCAAGGAATGCGTGTTGAGGCTGACTGATGATCAGATGTATTTTATTGTGAGTGAGGAGAATAGCGGGCCTTCGCCTCCAATTCTTTGGTGTGAGATACCACAAGCAATGTTTTGCTCGGAATACCAAATGATCGGCTTGGATGAGGAGCATAAGGATATTTATTTAGCTTTAAGTTCAGGTCTGTATATTTTGGTTCCTACTTGAAAGTTAAACAATGTATACCAAACATTGTATAGGTAACTTTCAATAAATTATGAAGTTTGTTGTGCGTGGATAGTGCACCTGGCATTGCTTTGTATCTTGGCACTCTCAACATGAATAGTCTATTTGAATCTTGCTATGTCTTATCTATACTAATATTATAAAGCTGAAGAGTTTGTTTGAACGCGCTAATCTCAGGAACTATTGGTCCAATTAGAAAAATTCTTTCTGTGTTAGATAGCCCATTTATCGAGGAGGGCTATAGGCTACTTTTCATCCGGGTGCGCGCAGTAGTACCCACAGGAAAGCGGGTGAAACCGCTGGCGGAAGCCAGTTTGTTTATAAAAGTTAAACAATTTCCATTTTTTTCCCAAGTTCCCAATTATTTTCTTTCCATTCAATGAGTTTAAAATACGATGTATTTAGTTGCGCGAAACTAGATAAATACATTTTACAGACATATCAGAAATCAAAACTAAAACCTTAAAATTATATTTCAGGTAATTTAGCGAGATCATTAGTAACACTAAAGACGGCAAAGTCTTTGAAAATGAAACTAACAAAAAAACAATGTCCATGTCTTACTTTAGAAATCGAAATGGTATGTATCAATACTTTAATACTAATATTATAACGCTGAAGAGTTTCTTTGTTTGCTTGAATCCCAACAACTACTGAACGGATTTGAACATTATTTCAGTGTTAGATAGCCCATCTTTTGAGGAAGGCTATAAGCTACTTTGTGCTGGGTTGTGTGTGTGGAGTAGTTTTCATGGCCCGCGGGTGAACCACTTTGTCTTTTTTGACTTTTGTGATTTGTCTATAATTTTAACAAATTGATATCTTCTTTTAACTAATGCTAACAAACTAAATGTGACTTTAGTTGTTAGGAATTTTGATGTTTGATGATTTCTTCCTAAATATCATGAAGTGTATTATTAATTTCAGCCATGTGTACTATCACAACAGACTAGACAAGTGACACATGATATACCAGTGACTGTGATACCTAGAAAGCTTTGGGCTGACTTCCATGAACCTAGGATACCCAACCCCGATGTGAGTATACCTTCCATGAATCTAGATGTGTGAAGATACCCTTTGGTAAGACTGGTTGTCAGACTTTCTATCTTTTAACCACCTGTAACAATTGCCAATGTAAATCAAATACAGATTTTTAAGTATCAAGAACGAGTATTCATCTTAGAGTGAAAACC
Organism: Heliothis virescens; assembly: GCA_002382865.2. Taxonomy (NCBI): domain Eukaryota; kingdom Metazoa; phylum Arthropoda; class Insecta; order Lepidoptera; family Noctuidae; genus Heliothis; species Heliothis virescens. The sequence goes on along the minus strand of NWSH02000296.1, from coordinate 6,690,986 downwards.
TTGTAAGTTTTTATCTTTTTTTTTTCTTTTAGTTTGAAAAGTGCTGCTTTCAGCCTACATATTTTGAATAAATGCTTTTTGATTCTGTATTTGACCATCTTTGGCAGTCATTACGGGTATTTTGAAGCCAGAAAGTCTGACATCCAGTCATACCAAGGGGTGTTGGGTTGCCTGGATAACTGGGTTGTTCAAGTCATGTAGGTAGTTGCTTCATGTAAACCACTAACTTGTAACAATATTGGGAAAAGGCTAGATGACTTCAATCTTTTCTTGAATTTTTGTTTTAATTGCAGAAACTAACACTTGAAGTCTATTTCTAGCTTTCAGTAGCTAACAACAAATTATTATACTAAATTATTTATGTCACAGGTCATAAAACTTGATAATTTCTTCCATTTCAGATATCAATAGAGTTACCACCACTAAAACAGTTACGCACCACTATTGATAGAATGAGAACAATGGCATTGGAGGTGGTGATCAGGGCATCGGCTGAAGGGAGATTAACTTTACAAATAAAGACTGACATGGCTAAAGTGTCGACAAGGTTTAAAGGATTGAGTGTGGAAGCTTTTGGAGGTAAATATGATAGCTTACAAAAATTTTAACATTTTTGACTGTGATAGTAACTGTTGTTATGCATTTGTATTAAGTAGTTTCCTGTCGCATAGCGGGAATACTGTGTACGAATTGATTGATACACCCATGCATGAGAGCATTTTAATATCGGTCTTGTGCCTGATCTCTCTATGGTCATGTCGGATTGCCGTCCCATCAGGTTATGAGAGCGAGGGAATAGGGAGTGCACCTGTATCTGCGCAAATGCTTGTGCATACATAATGCCCTCCGTGACCGTGGCTGTATCAATTTAGATGAAATTTGGTATGCAAACTTTTTGTTTACCAATTTAATTTTGATGAAGTGAAGCAACGTGGCTTGTAATCTCTTTTATAATTAAAATGGTTTCCAATCACAGTCTATGTCAAAATTAATTTCTCTTATAATTTCCAGGACCAATAGAACATTCAGACTCCGAAACAGACACACAGACAAACGAGGATATGTCCCGTATAAGTTACTGCAGAGTGGACGCGAAGAAACTATCAATGTTCCTCAGTGCGGACCAAATATCTACCAACAAGACGGTCTGCAGTATAGTACATAAGAAGCTAGTCATATTGTGCTTGCAAAGCGATGAGAATGTTAAACTACAGTGTTTTATTAGTGGGATTGTTTATTAAATTAATTGTTTATTTTGTGTTTTAATATATTTTTATCCATCACAGCAGTTTCTAATGGTTTCATTTGAGTATTGAGGCACTTTCTCAGTAGTCATTTTTGAAATTGATCCTGTATTTTTTTTGATGTTCTTTGTTTCATATATACAAATCTTTATTTTACAACTAGCGTCTGCCAGCGGTTTCTCCCGCGTCCCGTGAGAACAACTCGGCGCACCCGAATAAAAAGTAGCATATAGTCTTCCTCGATAAATGGGCTATTTAACACTGAAAGATTTTTTCAAATCGGACCAGTAGTTCCTGAGATTAGCGGGTTCAAACAAACAAATTCTTCTGCATTATAATATTAGTATAGATAATAGTGTAAATATAGATTAATCATTGGATATTTATGTACGGCGCACTATCATTTGATAGCACAACTCTGAATAATTTGGGATCAGGCAGGAAAATGATACAGTTCATCTAATCAAAGATACCAATATAAACGAATTAGTTTTATTTCACAGAAATACACATTTTATAAGAATTACAATAATCAACAATTTGTCCAGGTTTCAATAATCAACAAGAAAGGTACAGAAATTATAATCAAAAAGAAAAAAATGGGTAGATATAAGTTTATTAGGCAGTTTTTGCGAAACTTCATGGCGTTTGTGCTTGGAATTTAGTCACAAGTTGCCATTGAATTTGGCGAGAACTGCATGATTACCTTTTTCACAGTATCATGTCAAATCACAATATTTTTAGCTAGATCAATAGAAAACTGCTACAAATGTTGCCTGTTTTTTATTTTGGAACTAAGTACAAATTAACACATTTTACGTGATAACAAAAATCTATTTTAATTACTTGTTCATTGCAGAATTAATGTGAATTTACAGTTATACAAAAACACTTTTTTTATCTATGTACATTATTTTTTTAGGTACTTCCATAGCTATCACTATTTCTTTTTTAATTACTTTTCAGCGATAGCCATTTAATTAATTGGAATCAATCAGAATCATTTAGCACAGTCTAATGTCTATGTTATAGACTCAATACTCAAGCACAATAATTCTAAGTTATTTAAGTAAAAACTAGTGGCCAGTCCTGGTAGTTAATATTCCGGTCAAAAAGAGAAAAATATTTTTAAAATAACCTTTGACTTGAATTTGGTAGAGAAAGAATGTTAAAATACTGGGAAGTCATTCTCTTTTCTATTTCTCACACCAATTAAAGTTCTATGGAATTTGAATAATTTATCTTTATACATTTTGTTCAATCAGTTACATGCTTGAGCATTGTTCTATAACACGGAGCTAAAACTCTAGATATAACATTAAAATACTGTCAAATTCAATTATAAGTGAGCTGGTAAGATCTCTCATTGTCTCTCCGTAGCGTGTCGTGGGTTGCTTTCAGTTGGTCGAGTTTTGTAGATATTTGAGCTATGGAGTTGTCTATCCATTGCATTGATGACATGTGAGCGTTCAGGATACGGCCGATTTGGACGATCTGAAAATTGAATATAGTAATTTGTAATCAAGTTTTAGATATGAAAGTCCGCCTTATTATAACACGTAGTTTTAAAAAGTATCGGAATCTGTCAAAAAATTTAATTCTTCCGTCTTTTAGGTGAGCAAAAAATATAAGTTACGGAATTCTCTTTCTACCATAGATCAATGAAGAACGAATTAGTTGGCACGTAACATCACTGTCTCGTAATTATATTAGGAAACCGTGACGTCACGAGTCCCCTTTGTTTCATGACGTCAAGACTCCCGAAATTTAAAGCGACATTAACTTTTTTCCAAACTTAAAACTTTGTAACCAGAAACATTGGTGTTTTTTTTGTCATGGGTCAGAAATGTTTGGTTTTTCTCAATAATCTTAAAAAGTGCTGCTCTCTACCTGGACTTTAGATAAGACGCCTTTACCACAAAATAAAAACATTATACTTACAGGATCGTTGCTGTCTTGACTTCTGTTGGTTTCGTTGAGATGTTCTATCACTTCTTTCAAATCTTCTGACATCTGTCTCAGTTGGGTGTCCAAGTTTTCTGCCAGGGAATACCTGAAATAACAAAATATTTTGTTAAATATGTGGATTATTTATTTACTTATTAACCCTTTAACCGCCAGAGTCGGATTTATCCGTCAAACGAATTCGGGATTATTCCGCCAGAGTCGGATTTTTCCGACAAAAAACCCTGTGTTTTTTATTTCAATTTCTGATCGTATTACGATGTTTAAGCCTAAAAAACATTTTTTTTCGAATGTTAAATTCCACGTGCCTGGCGCTGGGAGCACGCCAACTGATAAAAAGCTTGGCGGTTAAAGGGTTAAATAACTGACTTCCGCCGCCGATTTCACCCGAACTATTTCCTGTACCCGGATAGAAACTAGCCTATTATTTTATTGCTAAGGCTGTATCAAAATCGTTCAGCCGTTTACTTGTAAAGCAGTAGCTCATAAACTTTCGCCTTTATAATATGCTGTTTTCCCGCGGTTTCACCCGCGATCCTTGGAACTTCTTCACATACACAGATAAACCGGCCAAGCGCGAGTTGGACTCGCGCATGAAGGGTTCCGTACCAAAAATTCCGTGAAAAATGAATAGCGGCAACAGAAAAACATCATTTGTGAAAATTTCAGCTTTCTAGCTATCACGGTTAACGAGATACAGCGTGGAGACAGACAGACAGACAACGAAGTCTTAGTAATAGGGTCCCGTTTTACCCTTTGGGTACGGAACTCTAAAAATTAGCTTGTATTGCCAAGTTTTATCAAAATCAGTCCAGTAGTTTCTGCGTGAGAGTAACAAACGTACATAAGTCCATACATCTTCACAAACATTCACTTTATTGGTAGGATTAGAATCAAATGTACTCACATATGCTCTCTCTCAGGATCTCTGAGCCTGTCCACGGTTTCCTCAGACAGCTGTTTCTCCATGGGTGCCAACAAATCTTCCAGTTCCTTCTGCTGAGCTAGTACAAAGTCTAACTCGTGTTCCAAGCTCTGTTGCTCGTTCTTCACTGATTGTACTGCGTCGTTTAGTTCTACTATCTGTGAAAATAATATTGTTGTATTTACAAGATTAATAATCTTGTAAATACAACAAGCAGCTGCGCTTCCATCCTCATAATAAATGATTTTTCTGGTGCGATCGGAAAAGGTAGCAATTGAAAGATGAAATATTTTTTGAAATTAGTTCAAAAATGTTGTTTTTCCTTTTCTTTAGATAAGATGTAGGAGTTTAGATGAAATCTAGGTATACTTAATATTATAAAGCTGGAGAGTGTTTGTTTGTGTTTGAGCGCGTTGAACGCGCTAATCTCAGGAACTACTGGTCCGATTTGAAAAATTCTTTAAGTGTTAGATAGCCCATTTATCGAGGAAGGCTATAGGCTACTTTTTATCCGGGTGCGCCTAGTAGTTCCCACGGGAAACGGGTGAAACCGCTGGTAAATAATAATAACAAACATACCTTCTCCCCATTAGCAATAAGCAGTCTATCCCAGGCGTTGATCTGAGTAGCTTGGTTAATGAACACGTTTTCCTGCTCCTCTAGCTCCAGGGTCCATTTGTTGATGCTCTCCTCAAGTTGGGCGAAGGTTATAGATGTTATTGTCTGAGGGGGGACCGGGGCTGATGATGTTGTTCTGAAAGATTTTAGAAAATATTATAAATAAAAAAACATTGAGTGGCTACACTGTCTCACGAACATAAACGATTCTATTAAGTTCAATACAATGTTTATTTTATTAGTAAACTAGCTTCCGCCAGCGGTTTCACCCGCTTTCCCGTGGGAACTACAGCGCGCACCCGGATAAAAAGTAGCCTATAGCCTTCCTCGATAAATGGGCTATCTAACACTGAGAGAATTTTTCAAATCGGACCAGTAGTTCCTGAGATTAGCGCGTACAAAAAACAAACAATCTTTTCAGCTTTATAATATTAGTATAGATTTATGTTTGTTACTCTTTCACGCAAACAAAAATGTTGATTTTGATGAAACTTGGCAGTAACATAGCTTATATATATCAGCATAAAATAATAATATAAGCTACTTTTAATCCGGGTGCAGTAAATAGTTCCCTGAAGAAGCAGGTGAAACCGCTGGCAGAAGCTAGTATTAGTATATTAGAAGACTTCTACTTACGTAGTAGCAGTTGATAGTGTCGCCATTGTCGTGGTCGCCGTGGTCTTGCCCAGAGCTATGATACCTGAGGGGGCGGTAGTTGATGCTGAAACATACAAGAGAATTTAATATTAATTAATTTAATTAATAAAATTTGCGTATAGCTATGATTTATCATTGATTATTAGCATGTATTTAGAATTTTAATTTATAAATATTTTAATAAGTATAATATTTTTATTGTTAAAATTTTTTTAAATGGCCGTCTTTTGATAATCTGTTTTGAATTTATGAACATCGTGATTTCGATATTGCTGAAGTAAGAGAACACGGAATATAACCTTTATCCATAACAATATAGGTTCTATAATAGATTACAAATAATTTTGGTAAGCAATGCTGAATTAAAAATGTAATTTCTTCAATTCAAATTTTCATGAAAGTCAACTTGACATGAATTTAAATATTTCGAATTTGGAATTTTTGCCAATCCCGTTGGCGCAATGGTTATAATGCCAGACTGCCGAACTGGTGATCCCAGGTTCGATTCCCGGCACGGTAGACATTTTTGTTATCAGCATGCTTATTATCGAGGTCTGGGTGTAATAATATGTACATATATTCAAATATTACGGCTACCCAAAAGTGTGAAAAACTGATAATAAAAAACATATTTTCCCTAATAAATTCCAGAAAAACTTTATAATTTCTTTGGAAATATAGTACTACATTATTCTTTCTACACAAGGAAAATTTAAAGATATTCTTACCTGCTGAAGAAGCAGCCACCGACGTAATAGGTTTTCCAAAACTAAGCCCAGTTTTGGCCGCAGTCGCAGCTAAACCTAAGCTTGGCTGTGCTGTTGTAGCCGCTGTAGAAACTGCACCAAAACTCAACGTAGAGGTGGTTGTACTGGTTGCAAAACTAAGCCCAGTTGCGGGCTGACTTGTTGTTGCTGGCTTAGAGGTCCAAGCGGTAAGCCCACTTGTACCTGGCACCAGCGTAAAGTTGGCCGATGCAGTTGTATTTGGATATTGGCCTGCTGGTATTGCCTGACCTAATAAAGGTTGGTTCGTTCCTGAAGTTGCTACACTAGTAGCTAAACTTGTGGCTGTTTGACCAGTTCCAAAACTAAGCCCGGTTTGGGTGGTTGTTGGAGTTCCAAAACTGAGCCCGGTTTGACCAGATTGGGTGGTTGCTGGTGTTCCAAAACTAAGCGTTGGTTGGGCAGTTGTTGTTGAAGCGAAACTGAGACCGGTTGAGGGTTGAGTGGTTTGCTGGTTCGCGCCAAAGCTTAGGTTACCTGGTGCTGAAATAAGAGAAAAGGATACTTTAAATATTTGTGAGTTTGGTCCAGTTAAGGTCAAAAACTTTAAAACCGATTTTGTCATGAAGTGTTAATATAACTTTAATTTTAGAAAAATAATTAATACTGGAATAGAAAGTCATAACAAAACTAGCATAGCCCACAATGGTAGAAACCAGAAACTAATAATTATTTAAAAGTTGAACTTACAAGTAAAAGAGCCAAATCCTTGCTGAGTACTAGTAATAGGTTGGGCAGCACCAAAACTGGGTGCTGTAGTCAGACCGGTAGTCTGACCAGTAGCCTGACTGGTCAGACCTGTAGTCTGACCCGTCAGACCAGTCTGAGGTGCGGAAGACGTGGCTCCTAGTGCACCGAAACTGAGCGTCGCTGGCTTTTGGCCAAAAGTACCCTGCGTGGTCGCTGTGGACAAAAAAAATACTGTTTAAAAGTCTGTAATCGTACAATCGCCTGCCTTTTCTCAATCTATCTTAGGATTGGCTTTCAGTCTTAATCAAGTGCAGCTGAGTACCAGTGTTTTACATGGATCGACTGCCTATCAGACCTTGTGGTAAGACTGGTTGTCATACTTTTTGGCTTTTGACTACCCCTAACGACCGCCAATGATGTTCAATAGCCACCGGGACTTATTCATTTAATGTGATTTGCAAAACATGGAGGAAATCGTCATGACATGATGGTCATCTGTCCAAAGACCAACCATGCTTATCCTTTTAATTAATCAACCCGTGAGGCTACTATTTAGTTAGAGCTACGTGGCTATTTTGAACTATTCATCATCAGCCTTTTTCATTGTCCCATTGCTGGGCACAGGCCTCCTCTCACACAGAGAAGGATTAAACGTTAATCACCACGCTTGCTCAATGCGGGTTGGTGATTTTCAGACTATTATCATCATAAAATCAAAAAGCATTTATTCAAAGTAGGCTGAAAATAGCACTTTCGAACGTCAAAATTACATGAGACAACCCCAAAAACCCTTGTCCTTCACCACTTCCTATGTGTTTTTGCTGGGAAGAAGTGGCGCAACTAACTCCCCAGCAACACATATCTGTCTGTTAGATTGGAAGAATCTTAATAAAAGTTTAACTATTATAATATACTTATACGTGACAAAAACTTACTTGGAGTACTAGCACCTCCCAACGCGGGGGCAGTAGTAGTGCCCCCACCGAAACTGAAAGCGGAGCCGGGTTTGGAACGCAAGGCATTTTGTCCGAAGCCACTGGTCGTGCCTCCGCCTAGGAACGATTGTGTCGGTTGGGCTGTTGAAGTTGTTGTTGCTTGCTGTTGTTGTTGCTGCTGAGGAAAAAAATTTATAAAAATAATTATTGTGGAATTCTATAATAGCCAGATGTAAAAATCTGTATTTGTGAACGAAAGCCATAATCCAAACTAATACCTTCTATACATATAAAAATCAAAGTCCTGACTCATTTACTGGCCCAAATCGGTGAACCTATAAAGCTGAAATTTTGAATATTTCCCGAAATTCCCACAGGATTTTAAATTTAACGCGGCCGAAACCGCTGGCAGAAGCTAGTATGTAATAATTTGCATTACAAAATGGTCATCCATCCACGAACCGACCGCGTCAAGCGTTGCTTAACCTTTTTGTACGATTGACCTGTGGCCCTGTTACATACATACATGGCAAAAAGCATATTAAATCACAGATTATTTAAAGAGTAATAAAAATACTCACATTAGCCTGAGGAGCCGAAAATCCAGTAGCCGGTGTAGAAAACCCAAAGCCAGTACTTGAAGGTTGTGTACCGAAACCAGTTGCCGGGGTGCTACCAAACCCAGTGGTGGCTGGTTGGGTACCAAAACCAGTTGCTGCAGGAGAGCTACCGAAACCGGTGGTGGCTGGTTGGGTACCAAAACCGGTGGTTGCTGGTTGGGCACCGAAACCGGTTGTGGCCGGTTGGGTACCGAAACCGGTTGTAGCTGGTTGGGTACCAAAACCAGTGGTTGCCGGTTGGGTACCGAAACCGGTGGTAGCTGGTTGGGTACCAAAACCAGTGGTAGCTGGTTGGGTACCGAAACCGGTGGCTGGCTGTGGAGATTGGCCGAAACCGAAACCAGTGCTGGGTGATGCGCCGAAACCGGTTGAGGCTGAAAGCAGGTTATATAAATGTTAGTAGTTTTCTTTGCTAATGTACATATTTGAAAGTGTTACTGTCGTTTTTATAACTACAAATAAATAATATTTTTTTAAAAAGATTATTTCTTTACTATTTGTTAGACAACTGAATACTATACCTTGTGTGGTTGGTGTACCAAACGCGGGAGCTGGTTGCTGTGTGCTACCTCCAACTAGTGAACCTCCACCACTCTGAAAATTAATATCAATCCTTTTGTATAGCAATACTAGGCTTCAGTTACACTTTGTTCTTCTAGAGCCAAGATAACACCCTAAATTTAAGAATTGGTTCCTGAGAGAGTTTCAAAAGAGACTAATACCCTCGAGTTTGTTTCAGCATTTCTTCTCAGGTATAGTCAGTTAGAAAAACCCAGCGTTTTTTAAATAAATTGATGGATCCAACTTTGCAAAATAAACTATTTTATTTCATTCATCACATTGAGATTATATTACATACCAAAGATGCAAATTTTTTGTAAACTTGACCTTCAAAAAGTGCTGATTTTCAGCCTACTTTGAATAAATGACTTTATATCTTTTTTCAGGGTTCCGTCCCCAAAGGGTAAAACGGGCCCTTATTACTAATACTACGTTGTCTGTCTGTCTGTCTGACTCCAGGCTGTATCTCATTAACCCTGATAGCTAAAAAGCTTAAATCATCACAAATGGTGTATTTCTGTTGCCGCTATAACTAAAAATAAAATATAAGGGGTCCTCATAAAATAAATGTGAGAAACCACAAATTATAACTTTGTTATTTATATATTTCTATGAAAAACAAAGTTATTTTTTGCTGCCCGAAAAATGTTTGATTTTGGCTAGTTGTAGGTAATATATTCATTAATTTTTCATTGATAAAGGTACGTAACCCTTCGTGCGCGAGTCCAACTCGCACTTAGCCGGTTTTTATCTAACTGTTCTCCAACTAAATCAACTATTGACTGTATCAGTGAAAGCATTTTGTCAAAAACAGCACACATCATAATCAAAACTCATAATTCAACTGTTCTGAAGACTACAATTTACTTTCAAATAAAACCTATTGTTATATTAGCAGAGATAAACAGAAAATAAATCATAAGTACCTGTAGACCAAACCCAGGACTGCCGACAGTTTGGTTGGGTGGTGAAGTGAACCCTCCGAAGCTCACCGGTTTACTAGCACCAAAAGCTGGAGCTGCACTGGTTGTTGGAGTGGAAACTGGGCGAAATAAGAGAGATCATAGTGAATTTTTAAGGTGAATGCGACGCCTGGAAGCGGGCAATTCAAATATAAAATGTTTTATCTAAGTTAACATTCAATATGAGGCGTGATCTTATCTTTTGCGGTTATAATATACCACAGAGTAATTTCTGATGTCCTTGTTTAACTTCGAAACACAAACACTTCTTACAAGTCAAATGTTCCTTGATATACTATGATATTTCGCAATAAAAAGGTTATCGACAATTAAGTCTATAGACACAACACATGTACGATTTTAAATTGATTTGATTGGATATATTTAATTTGGTTGAATCATTTTGGTGTGAAAACAACAAAAAGGCTAAAGAACAAAATGTGTAATATTGCTGTTTTTAGATGTTTGTACTACTTACATATTGAAGATGTTGGTGCTGTAGTTTTGGCTGCACCAAATGCAAAACCCCCTCCAGATGGACTTGAAAAATTGAACGCTGGCTTATTTTCTGCAACACAATATATTACAGTCAATTGGATACAAAAGGGCTCTTGTTGAAATCTTATTAACATTCTTTGTAATACAAAATGTTTATAAATACTCAGTAGTGAGTAGGAACTTAACTAAAGATAATCAATTTTGATAGGATGTTTTACTCGAATTCATATTGAAAAAATAAACTACCTACTACTAAAATAATGATTTAATTGATTTATTGTTGTTACTGTATTTTTATTATACCTACTTTAGCTGCATTTTAATTTTCTACCGAATTTATAAATAAAATGTAACATCAAGATTGTTTATCTTTTGTTAAGTGCATACTTAAATGGAGTATAGGTATTTTATTGTTATAGATATAAAGGTGTTATCCTTGATTGAGTCATCATAATCATCATAGGTACAGACAACAGCAGGTCACGGTACCCGAATCTGTCAAATTTTACCAATCAAACATTAACCTACCACCATTGCGATAAGGTTGAAAATCTATTGCAGAATTTTGACAGATTGTGGTAACTTGATGTGCTGTTGTCTGTACATTTAAAAGCAATACTAAATTACAATGATATTGATATATTTACCTGTATTCCCGGATCCAAATAATCCTTGCTTAGCTGGTTCACCACTACCAAACGCAAACCCTGAAAAATGGTTTTAATTGTTGAACTTTTTGTGAATAATATTCTTCAAAATAATTTTACCTTTATAAAAATGTTTCTATGGCTATGCGAACTGTGAATTTTGTAGTAATATGAACTATTCATGTATTATTTTAATTGTAAGTGATACGTAAGAGAGTAGTAGTATTCATTTAAAATTAATTTTGTATGATTTCATGCTGTTTTNGAGTAATTTCTGATGTCCTTGTTTAACTTCGAAACACAAACACTTCTTACAAGTCAAATGTTCCTTGATATACTATGATATTTCGCAATAAAAAGGTTATCGACAATTAAGTCTATAGACACAACACATGTACGATTTTAAATTGATTTGATTGGATATATTTAATTTGGTTGAATCATTTTGGTGTGAAAACAACAAAAAGGCTAAAGAACAAAATGTGTAATATTGCTGTTTTTAGATGTTTGTACTACTTACATATTGAAGATGTTGGTGCTGTAGTTTTGGCTGCACCAAATGCAAAACCCCCTCCAGATGGACTTGAAAAATTGAACGCTGGCTTATTTTCTGCAACACAATATATTACAGTCAATTGGATACAAAAGGGCTCTTGTTGAAATCTTATTAACATTCTTTGTAATACAAAATGTTTATAAATACTCAGTAGTGAGTAGGAACTTAACTAAAGATAATCAATTTTGATAGGATGTTTTACTCGAATTCATATTGAAAAAATAAACTACCTACTACTAAAATAATGATTTAATTGATTTATTGTTGTTACTGTATTTTTATTATACCTACTTTAGCTGCATTTTAATTTTCTACCGAATTTATAAATAAAATGTAACATCAAGATTGTTTATCTTTTGTTAAGTGCATACTTAAATGGAGTATAGGTATTTTATTGTTATAGATATAAAGGTGTTATCCTTGATTGAGTCATCATAATCATCATAGGTACAGACAACAGCAGGTCACGGTACCCGAATCTGTCAAATTTTACCAATCAAACATTAACCTACCACCATTGCGATAAGGTTGAAAATCTATTGCAGAATTTTGACAGATTGTGGTAACTTGATGTGCTGTTGTCTGTACATTTAAAAGCAATACTAAATTACAATGATATTGATATATTTACCTGTATTCCCGGATCCAAATAATCCTTGCTTAGCTGGTTCACCACTACCAAACGCAAACCCTGAAAAATGGTTTTAATTGTTGAACTTTTTGTGAATAATATTCTTCAAAATAATTTTACCTTTATAAAAATGTTTCTATGGCTATGCGAACTGTGAATTTTGTAGTAATATGAACTATTCATGTATTATTTTAATTGTAAGTGATACGTAAGAGAGTAGTAGTATTCATTTAAAATTAATTTTGTATGATTTCATGCTGTTTTGCAATGTTGGAAAAAGTTTAGGTTATGATTTGTCAAAATGTAAATGCGTATTAGTTATCTATCCAAAAACGAAACTAAGAGTACGTGTGTACTGAGAAAATAACTTTTAATTGTAGTTTGATGATAGATAATAGAAATATTAATAAGAATTTACCTGTTGAAGGGGTAGTAGTGCCAAAAGTACTTCCAGCCGTTGTAGTAGCTGAACCGAAGCTAAAACTCATCTTTCAGTCTTATTTAACCTTGCTAAAATGACACAAGCACCGTTTTTATACGAAATATTTATAATTGCAATAGTATTTTTAAATAAAATTTACGTTTTCCGTTATAACAACAAATAAAAGTCAACAAACGCGGCCCGCCATTGAAGAATTGTTTTTGGGTGCGTTCATGTGTTGGTTGTCACTTTGAGAAAAAGTGCGTTCAAGTTTAATATTTTTAAATCGGTAACATATTTATGTTTTAAGCATGTTTTAAGAAAAATATTTCAATTTTGGTTATTACTGAACAGAAATAACATGTAATTGTGATCGTTAACGAGATATTTTAGATTTTACATACTACTAAATTCCCAGCTTGGTTATTTTCCAAGTTTGTTTTGGTCTCTTATTCGATTATTTATCATATCCATGATTGTTTTGTTTTATATATTGTCACAAGTTCCTAATGAAAAGGGGCTAGGCAAAAATAATCGAAGAATATCATGTCATATTCTTCGCATCCTGGGTTCATTTTCGATCGGTAGCGGAATGCAATCACTCAAAATTCCCAACGTCCCGAGAAAACTGATCTATCACTTATGATTCTATGCACCCAAAATGGAGCCGTGTTAACGTAACAAATAAAGAAACTTTTAATGCTTCATGTTTAAGCAAGTATTAATGCCTTTGTTACGACGGAACACAATCTTCCCTAAGCGTCAATTCACACCGAGACGCGACGCGACGCGACGCTGCACGCAGATTTTACATAGAGCGACTCAAAATATACTTTATTCACTACACGAAACGATACACATTTGATTGTGAGAATTCAGATACGTTGCGCTGCACCTCGAGACGCCGCGCGGTACCGCGCGGCGCAGCGCGACGCATCTTGACGCAGCGGTGACGCGCGGCGTGCAAGATCGGTGCTGCATCTCGCGATTTGCTTTGTTTTTAAGATACGTCTCGCGACGCCGCGCGGCGTCGCGCTACATCAAAGCCGCGTCGCGTCGCGTCGCGTCTCGGTGTGAATTGACCCTAACTCAATAACAGAGCTTCCTAAATAACCCGCGCAAATTCAAAATGGCAGCGCGCCAATTTGCAAACACACCTGATTTAGCATAAATTCCTCTATCTAATCTTTTCATTGGGTGAATTTACAAAGCCACTCAACACCCACCTTCGAGGGGTATCTGGGTCTGGCGGGATGCCAAGAGCAGGCTGCAAATCATAGGCGTCTGCTATCGTTGTAACTACATGTAAACAAGGGCTTTTGTTGAAAAACCTTTGGGTTTATCGTGTTTGTGTTTATTTGTTAGTCCCTTTAGGTGGCTACAATTTACAAAGAGCGAGTTATTTTTACATCTTTGTAGTCTAGGACATGGTCCAATATGTGTCATTGCTCAACCAGGGAGGCTAACTATAACTTTTATGAGGTTGTTGATTTATATTGAACAGCCGAATATTTTTTTTGTTTGATTGGTAGAATGTTTCATACAACCAAGAACATACTTTCAGCCAACGATAGCCTGTTTATCGGTAGATTTTTCTAGGTGCACGAATTAGATTCCTGCGGGACGCGGTCGACACCGCGGGCCCGTTTGTTTTTGTATAATTATGAACTTCACTATTGTACACTTAAGTACAAGGCAAGCATTGAGCAGAATAATAACTGAATGTTACATCTTTGACTACAATGCTAGATGAATAAATGGCAGCTGCAAGGAAACAAAATAAAACCACACCATCAAACTAAGAATCATCCCATATAATATTTAATACTGATCACACAAACTTGCTAAATATAACACGACAATAAAGAAATTAAACCACATTATACCTAGCTCTTGGTACAAACGGTACTGGGTGCGAGTCCGGCGTCAGGAGGAGTCGGACATTGACGTTGGCCCGTCTCCATCTGTTCCACATCACGTAGTGGTCCTTCCAGAGAAGGTATACTGTGACCGAGTAGCCGCAGAGGACAATGGCCATGAAGAAGTCCATTGCTGTTTCTGTAATACGGTGGGATATACCTGCAAATATTGATTTAACTGATTTATTTGTTAAGTATCATGTTTGTTGCTTATTTATTGAAAAGCGACTTCGCTGTGCACGTGGGTAAAATAGGAGTTTCAACAGTTTAGGCGTGAAAGCGTACCAAGCAAACAAACAGATTTTCGAATTTATAGTATACTAGCTTTCCGCCCGCGGCTTCGCCCGCGTGGAATTCGGTTCGACACACAGCGCCATCTACAATCCATCCATCAAGCAAACAATATTTTTGTTTTCCCTCGGGAATATCTATTTTTTTCGGGATAAAAAGTACCCTATTATTTAATCCGGACTTCTAACTTTACGTCTGCAAAATTTCAAAGCAATCGGTTCAGTAGTTACGGCGTGAAAGCGGAACAAACAAACAAACANAGTACCCTATTATTTAATCCGGACTTCTAACTTTATGTCTGCAAATTTTCAAAGCAATCGGTTCAGTAGTTATGGCGTGAAAGCGGAACAAACAAACAAACAAACAAACTCACTTTCCGATTTATAATATTATAGTAAGGATATTAGTAATATATATAGTAAGGATTAGCTAGTAGTCCGTCTACCCAGATCTGTAAAATTTTACCAATCAAACATTAACCTTCCACTATTGTGATAAGGTTAAAAATCTATCGCAGAAATTTGACAGATTGTGGTTCCTTAATGTGTTGTCGTCTGTACCAAGCAAACAAACTCACTTTCAAATTTAAATTAACTACTTAGTATTAAGACGTGTAGCCATTTATATCAACATGTAAAATAGATTCAACATTGCTACATGTTGGTAAGTTTCAGCGTTTTTCACTCTAAACTCCCTTAGCGACGTAGCCTGGAGTTAACCAGGCTTTAAAGTCAGCAACCTCAAAATATTTGATTCTTTTTTTCAATGGAGTGCTGTTCCGTTGCTCGTTAGGTTGGTTCGGCGACTACAAGATTATTGTGTAGAGCGCTTACGGCCGGTCCCAATAACCTATCTATCTCTGGATTTGCTTACTAGAGATAGAATATTGATGTTAGCCCCATACAAGTAATTCCTATATCTAGTAAGTAAATCCAGAGATAGACAGAATATTGAATTCCGCAGTTATTTGACGTTTCAAGATCAACTATATTCGTAACTTTCGATTGAAGTTCGTCACTATTGATGTTTAGATGTTGGGATGCTGTTTTAGGGTCCATTTGAATTATTAGAGAGCTTTCAAACCAGTAGATTTTCAGTGCATTACGGACGTTTTTGTCGGGGTTAATAATAAAAAATCGACAACTGACTGTTGCAACCCTGCGATAGTTATTTACTTGCGTGGAATGTTTCGCGTGTAGCAAAACCGCGTATATGCGCTAAAAATCCGGTAGTGTGAAAGCACTCATAATCAATAACCATCGCTACTGCCCTATTATTAGGTATAAAGCAGATAAAATTACGCAAGCTTTTGAAAATAAGAACAAACCAAAAGGCAATTTTGCTTTTGCATTTATGACAACAGAAAAAAGGATCCACAAAAAAGTCACAATTCCATTTTCAAAATGAAACAGCTCATTCATTTCAACCAGCAAAATTTCCTTTTAACTCTTAAAAAAACATAATTAAAAAAAGCAAAAACAAAACACACCTTCCTCTTTTCGAGCGCTTGCGTCGAGCTTACCAAAATTGGTTCCCTCAATCACAAAGTATTGAGTTCCGACGATGCATACAGCCAGAAGGCCAGCCGTCACGGTCGATAGCAGCCAGAATATCAGACAATCCGACTGCGGAATAAAAGTATGGTATGAAAATCTGCACACTGTGTAGGCTGTATGGAGCGCGATATTATTTCCTTTGACTGTCAAACTTTTAAAATGGAAGCTGTGAATGTGCTGTCATCTGGCGTGAAAAACTTGTTTCAGTACCCTACTATTTAACTAACAAAAAAGATTTATACCTCTACCTATTTTTCTACTTGTCCGATCTAAGACAGCATATAGACCAGGGGCATTTATTCCACAAAAGGTGCCTTCTTCCCCCAATATTCTTGACACAGTTCTAAAAATACCCCAAAACAGATACCTATCCATTCAAGAAACTGTTTTTCAGCTTACCCCAATGAAATATAGCTGTAACTAACGAAGGGGAGTCCACGTCAAAAGGATATTTGTCAAAACTGGTACCTACTCAGGAATTTTGGGCCAAGACCGAAGATTTCCAACGACAGTGTTATATCGCGCGAATATTTCATCATCTACTTACCAACTGTGAGATTTATAAAGACTGGCTATTGAAAATCTAATTTGAGGACTAAAAAAAAAATTGGTCCTAAGGTACAACTTTGTCGTATGACGATTGCTTAGAAAAAAAGTATTTCATGTAGTTAACATAAAATGTGTGCAAACGACAACAGGTCAACCGACTCGAATCTGTAAAATTTTACCAATCGAACATTAAATTAACCTTCCAGTATTGTTATAAGGTTGAAAATCTATTGCAGTTTGCCAGATTGTGGTAACATGATGTGTCTGTATAAACATAGGTGGTCTTTTCTTTCAGTCACAGTTTTTTTAAACAAGTAGAAGTTATGTTCAACTTACTTAGGGAGAACTAATATACAAACTGAATATATTTATACACCTAAGAGTGTCATAGCATTGCTCTAACCTTTGTGACAAAGCAAGAGTATTTCAAAGGAAGCTGAAAAGCCTGCATCGATATAAATCTGAGCATTCAACGGTATGAAAAAACCGGGCAATATAACCCTCCGAAAATCCTTTTAGATACCAACTCATATCCAATATTATATCCTTCGAAGCACAACAAAGCCGGAGCAACGTTCAACGCAAGATAATTCAATAAATGACAGTCTGACAACAGAAATCCAATATATGCGTGTCGTGTCACGTCAGAACGTGTCAGCCATCTTTGCGACGCCATCTTGCGGTCAGCTTGGCGCGTGAAATATCGTCAACGTTTGAGAAACACTTGACGGTTAATTTTAAATAATTTGACGGGTGGTCTAGAATATTATTAAGGGCCATTTGTTTATGTTTTGGTTGCAAAACGACTGGGGCAGTCAGTTTGTGGTTTGCCAAAACTTTAGCACGTTAAAAAAATGCTTAATATTTTTATTATTTCCTTGACAATAAACGCAAAGGAGAAACTAGCTCCAACTGCAACTACGAAACTGCAGAATATCGATAAAACTCGATACTTTAAGAGAAAATTGATTTCAGAATTAAGGATACCTCTCTTTTATTGGATTATAAAGATTGGTTACTATAAAACCCGCGAGAAACTGCTCCGATCTAAATAGCACTGATTCATTACGAGTTTCAATCTACAGACTAATCAAATAATTTTGAATGTAAATCGACTTTGGTTTTGCCAAACACTTTGGAGTGTCAATCGAAAGCTGGTGAAATTTCCATTGAAATTAGACGATTAAGCTCGGCTTAGACCAAAATATTGAAAATGTAAAGCCGAGAGGAAATTGTTGTCAACGGTACTTAGGCTAAAATAGACTTCTATCTACGAGCATAGTTTGTTTTTAGTACTAGGAATGGGAAAACAAGCGACGTTCGATTTAATTGAGAGAAAATAACATTGAACGATTGCAGAAATCACAAAACGAAATTACGACAAGCAATTAAGAGAATGACAAACACCATTACAAAACAGTCCCAAAAATACCTCAGCAAACCTTTTACCCGCTTGATTGCAAGTTTAAAACGTGGAAATATTCAAAGGCTCTCGAGGAAGCCAGTTTCAATTGGGACAAAGTACCCTAAACCTAACAGACGCGACTCAATATGCCCTTGACGTGTCAACGCCGTCACTCTGACGCGAGATTATAATCGATTGTAGGAGTTCTCGATTGTAGGAACACTCGATTCCGAGTGACATCCTTCAAAAATGTTTGGGGAGAACATTTGTTTGGATAGGACGTTCTTGAGGGTTATTTTTGAAAATAGAATGCTTTATGTACATACTTACGCGTAGCTATGGTAGTTTTAATATACTGTCAGTTGTGATTGACAGATATTGCATGTACCCTTATCATAGGGTAATGTGTTTTACATCAATCAGATTGGCTTTCAAGCACATATAGCAGAATGTCGTTGTTGTATTAACCAAACAGGAAGATAATCTAAGCAAACGATCGAGGTCGAGACATGATATTTTTAGACCTAAACTAAGGATTTTTGAACATTTTAGAAGAAAATAATCCTAAAGAAATTTGTTGTAAGACCCTTGGTGTCTAAATCAATTAACCTTCAACGCTTTTTGGTCCTTTTAAAACATAAGACGTAACGAAGGACCAAATCTTATTGCAAGCGATTTAAATTTCGAATGCATAAACCATCTCACCTGCAAATGGCTCCTGTTCCTAGGATTGCCAAACCACAGCCGAAGCGCCTGTAGTATCGTGTATCTCGGTGTACGGATCGCAGGGTAGCTGTGAAAAAATGCACGGTTTCAGTGGGTAGGCAGTGTAGGTACGACCTTTTTGGAACGTAAAAGGCGCGGTATTTCGTTTCGAATATCGAATGGTCGATGGAGAGGCGTTGGATATAGGCCAGGAACAAAACGGTTTTATTTCAAAGAGCATTCAAAAAGTTTTCTGACAAGTTTTTTCTTTTTGAGTTCTAGTTATAGTGTTAGATAGCTATCTGACAGATAATGACATAGAAATGTTTTTAATTTTGAGTATTTTTCTATGGTAGCATCTGTCACTGCCAGATAGAGAACAGAACTTTGCGACCAGAACGTGAATGCGGGATATAAGTTGATGACAATAATATAGTTTAGTTCACGAATCCATGGGAATAACTGCCAGAATATAAACACATATTTGTAAATAGTTGTACTTAAAAGTTATATTATGTTACAAAAGAGAGCATTTTATCATCCATCATAGCAAAATTCCATAACCCGGGATGGTACAAAAAATCTACTAGAAAAATCCAAGGACACGTTTTTCAACAAAGAAAATCTCATCAGCAATTCGCAAGAACTTTTTTATTTAAATTACATCCACTATCAACCATTACATCACCAACGTTTTACCACATCAAGATTTTTGTCAAAATTTCCCAACGATTCGAAGTATGGGTCCATGCCTCTACCGAACCGACAATGATTGATTGTGATGCACATTTCTATCTCATTCAGTTAACAGGTGTGACGTCACATTGATTGATTGCCATAATAATTCAATGAGGGATATTAGTTGCCCCTCTAATCGAACCTCAGCTGCATTTAATTAAGAGTGCTCTTCCACCAGAGATGTGCTATGCTACGTTGCTGTGAATGCGTTACGTTACGTACTGCCTCGTTGGTCTAGTGGTCGCATAGCGCGACTGCCGATCACAGGTCTCTTGTTCGATTCCCGGGCTAGGCCGAAATCGCTTTGTGGGTTTTAGAAACTTTCACAAAGCAACCTGGAGTTTGGAAGTTGGCGGTGTTACACGCCCGTGCCTGGGAGGGCACGTAAAGCCGGCGTCCTCGAATGCTACTCAGTAGCAGTCGTATATAAACCCACGTCAGAGGCCGTCAGGCGGATTTGAGAAAACTCTGACACTAGGGCTTGTTAGGTGATTAAACCTGCAGCTCACTCGATAAGAAGAAGTGAATGCGTTTGGCATCTACCAATCATATTCATTGATACACATAGCTAAGCACTGAAGGAAACGGATTCAATTAAGATATCTTTTTTTTTAAAGAAGGTTACCCACGCAGGGTATGGATGCGTGCTATGGATATACCTATATGGATATAAAGTAGACTGCTGAGCACGAGGTATCCGGTTCAATTCTCGGATAGGGAAATCGCTTTGTGTATTTTAGAAACTTTCACAAAGCAGTATTTCCAACAAGTTGGTGTTTGATACACCTGTGCATCGGAGAGCACGTTAATGTCGGTCCTGCGCCTAATTTCTCTCCCGTCGTGTCGGATTGCCATCCCATCGGGTTATGAGAGTTAGGGAATAGGGAGTGCACCTGTGTCTGCGCAAATGCTTGTGCACTATAATATGTCCTGCGCTGGCTGATCTCCTTATATGAGAACAGCCGCCGTGGCCGACAATCTTACTCGCACCGCTACATAACTTAAGTAGTATCAGTAGCAACGGTCATATAATTTCACTGCTTATCTACTACATCCTCGCATCCTAGCTACATAGCATATTTCTGTGGAAAAGTACCCTAAGAGTCCAGCGCCAAAATCCGTCCGGTATTAAATTCTTCAACAAATTCATAGAATATGAATGGGGTCGTTTCTTGAATAGGATTCTTTATCTTCGACGTTAATAATCTGTGCCATTATTGAAATCAACTTTTTTATTATTTTGCTCTCTGGTGTTCGTTTTTTAATCGATGAAATTATGTCAGAATGGATTGGGATTAATTTTTTATGACAATTTTAAGGTCGGGGCGCGTTTCTGGCACATTTTATGGGTTATTAATTTTAGATTTATGTTCGGGTTAGTTCAGTTTGAGACTGGCTGTCTCTATTTGATATTATTCACGTCCAGTTTCACCAAGATCTATACTTCCACCTAAGTATAGGGTCCTTTTCTTAAAAGCTCCCCTTACCCAGCCCCTAAATAGAATGTAGTTTCACCGATATTCTGACCCCTAACGGTTGGTGAAAACGAACCCGTCTTCTAACGGTCCCCCAACCTGTTAGGGGTCTATAACTTAGGGGCTATTGGTGAAATTGGGCATCACTCTTTGAAATATTCAATATCTAGTATAATTTATAGAGTATGAACTTATTTATGTCGTAGGTATGTACATACCTATGACCATTGACCACGGGGTTGTTTGCATTTTGCTCCATTCTTTTGTTTAGCAAACTTTTGAAACGCGAACATCGATTCCCAAATGCATCCACGGCATTTTTATTTATAAATAAATATTACAGTAAAAAGGTACTTTAAGTTTCATTTTGTCCCACGGATACTTTAAATAGTAAATTATTTTTAAATATTTTTTTATCTCAATGTTCCCCACGTAAAAAGCAACGAAATATAAAAATATTAAAGTTTCATTTTCTTCCATAACATCTTACTGAGGTACAGTCGGTATAAAAATGTTATGCGTTGTGACAACTGAATGAGATAGGTGGTTTATTCTTTTAAACGCATATATGAAACATTGAGAACATCATAAAGGTTTCGTATTAAATATCGATGGACATTCAGCTAAGTACCAGGGAATCATAACTGAATTGGAAGTAGATGCATAAGCGACTTACCTTAGCGAAATAATGGCCAAAAATAAAAATATAGGGTTGAAATTGAATCATTATTAGTTACGACAAGTACCAGGATAGCAGAAGTCTACGGAGATGATTGCTTAAATGTTGTCACTTAGTAATGCACAAACTGTTTTTCTTCAGTATATCGACAGAATGTGTAATTAGAAAAGACTGATTTTTGTATTAAGTAACTAATTTTTATAGAAAAAATGTGTTAATTTAAGTTTTTTTTTTAAATGTTTATAATTGATTAAGTATATTTTGATTATGGAAATATAACAAGTTATTGAAAATCACTGCACTGTTTGATTTATTATTTCTCACGCGCATGTTTTAAAACAGATTTTTCTGCTGACTGTACTTCAGTCATCGTTTGGTAACAAAATGCAGTCCAAATATAATATTTATTTTTATAATTCTTTGAAGACAACGTGTGGAGCAATTTGAGAACTAACCCATTGTATTATTTGTTTTCGGAAATACAAAATTCTTTTTCAATTTTAAGGTCGTGGGGCAAATTGGGAAACGCTTTAATTCTTATTTTAATTTAATATTTTTGTCGTGGGTGACTTTGGGAATACTTCGTGGATCAAAATGAGAATAACCCGACCACGGAACAGAAAATAAAGTATCACCCGTAGATCGATTAAATTGTATTTTGTTATCCCTTATTAAATAGTTATATGTTATATAGCCGTTTTCCCGCGGTTTCACTCGCATCCCGTGGGAATTACTGCCCGTACCCGGATAAAATATAACCTATGTCACTCGTGGATAATGTAGCTTTCGAATGGTGAAAGAATTTTTAAAATCGGTCCAGTAGTTTTTGAGCCTATTCATTACAACCAAACNACCCGACCACGGAACAGAAAATAAAGTATCACCCGTAGATCGATTAAATTGTATTTTGTTATCCCTTATTAAATAGTTATATGTTATATAGCCGTTTTCCCGCGGTTTCACTCGCATCCCGTGGGAATTACTGCCCGTACCCGGATAAAATATAACCTATGTCACTCGTGGATAATGTAGCTTTCGAATGGTGAAAGAATTTTTTAAATCGGTCCAGTAGTTTTTGAGCCTATTCATTACAAACAAACTATAGTAGTCGTAGGTATGTATGACCATTGACCACGGAACAGAAAATAAAGTACCTATCACCAGTAGATCGATTAAATTGTATTTTGTTATCCCTTATTAAATAGTTATATGTTATTATGTATAAGTTCGGTATTAAAAGATATTATCTTAGGTATACCTACTAAATCGATTCTCAAACAGCTGTTTGTAACGTAAATAGCTACCAATAAATATTTCGAATTCCCATTCCAACTACATAAATATATCTGGGTCATTCCATTATCGCGGGTGCAACATTTAGACGCATATTTTAATTTTGTGTGGTTAAATAAAAACATGTTTTTCGATAAATCAGTCTTGATTGATTACATTTTAATGTGGTCTTCCTATATCTAATAACAAACAATATGAAATAATATTTAAAACACCAGGAGAAAGGTCTAAATTGTCATTGCGGGTGCAACACATTTGGCCCAAGCTTTCCGGATCGTAGACCAAATAGTTAAAAATCTGTTAATTGTGAAACATATAATATATTATGGCTTAATATTTCGTTAGGTTTATAGGTATTAAATAAGATAAAATAAAAACTCTATACAAAAACAAATTTAAACAATTTCTTTTTGAATTTTTAAGTGATAGCGGGTGCAACATCAAATTATCGCGGGTGCAACCTGTCTAATTCAAGCAAACATAAATATATTTTTAACAATAAATAATCAATATTATTAATAGGGAGATTTACTTTGTCGCCTATAATTCAATATTTCATTTGAAATACGTCGATATTCGTCGAAAATTCTATGATTCCATTAGTTCTTTTCACTGGCGCTTCCAACTTCGCGATTATGTCTTCAAATTGCACGTCTGCTATATCATTCACGATTTCTGTGAAGCGTTTGCCATCAATAGTTGTTTTTGTAAAATATACATAATATTTTATCTATATTCATATTAAATATATATCTTCAATAGTATTTCACTTCAATTATATAAATCACGGCTTCTAAAAACTATAAAATGTATATTTTTTCAAAGAAAATGAAAATTGGTTGCACCCGCGATCAGACTTACGATCGCGGGTGCAACCAATTTAAGTGAGCGTTTATTTTATCCGTACAATAGTTACGAGTCCAACGAAGATTAATTTACGTTGAATTTTAAAATCTTCTTACTTTTGCAAAGTTTCAGAAACTCTGCTCTTTAATTAAGTGAAAAAACTAAACTTATTCATCTTTTTTATCGCGGGTGCAACAAGTTGACATTGTATTAGGCAATCAATGATTCTTACAATAAATAACAATAAATACTTACATTTTTTTCACCAGAAAGAAGAGTTGTTACTGTCACTTCAGTTTAACCGGTAAAACATAGCCTCAAACTATAAACAATAGTTGTTTCGCGCCAGTGTTCCTAGGTATGATTTTTTAGTTCGTACCAAATATTCTGATGGTATTATTTTCGAACGAGCCAAAAAAGGTAATATTGGATAAAATTAAATAAAAATATATTTAATGTTAAATTTAGACTTTTGCCTTTTTACTACTCACAAAAACAATAACTAATAGCTTGTTTTAAAAAATCATGTCCGGAATTGTCTTTAGCGGAATAGCCCATCTGTGAATAAAGTTGTCCGTTCCAAATACCTTCGATAGGAACCGAATGAAGCCGAAGGCATAATCTAGTCGCGCAATATTGCAGTTGATAGAATTAAATTTAAATTGTTACTACATCCACCTGAATATAGGGGTGGCAAGACTGAGTTATTGGTTTAAAGCTAATTAATATAAGTAATTACTAGTCTCAAAGCATCATGTATTTATTGACTCCCATATGCTGAGAGCTAGAGTATCTATTTATTATTTGAAAGTTACGATATCAGTGCAGTGGTTTAGCTATAGTTTAGTATTTGACGGAAAATTGGGGACATTTTCTTTTGTGTCGCATCATAGTGTCAGATTTGAGTAGTGGGGAGAACTCTACCTATGTATATTGAAATATCATAAAAGTTTGTTGTTTATTTATCTTCTAACCGTAAAACATTCTTGGTCGAAGTGGACAACAAGAAAAAATATTAAGCAGTGTTTCGGGGGGACTGAATAGATTTCCGGCGGACTGACAATATTGATCAGTAATGCCGCAAAAATCTTGTAACCTCTCTTCTTCTTTTTATATTCCAGTAACTAGCCGTTTTCCCGCGGTTTTACTCGCATCCCGTGGGAATTACTGCCCGTACCCGGATAAAATATAACCTATGTCACTCGTGGATAATGTAGCTTTCGAATGGTGAAAGAATTTTTAAAATCGGTCCAGTAGTTTTTGAGCCTATTCATTACAACAAACAAACAAACAAACAAACAAACAAAGTTTTCCTCTTTATAATATTATTAGTATAGATTTGACGAAATTGTCGTCGAGGATTTTTTCATAATCCAGTAATTTTACGGCCGTGGTGATTGAAAGTTTTCCCTTCAGATCAAAAGAGGTTTTCACACATTTCTAGGCCACTAATTAATTACCTGGTTTTTCCTGGCAACCCTACCTGATGATCAGGGAACGAACAAGCCCGCGGCAAGTTAGCCAACTGTTCCACTCAATTTGAAACTGTTAAATAAGTTTTAACAATCGGATATCGGAAACTTTGAGAATAACGTTTTTGCCGTTATTCGGGTTTGTTGGAGATATTTATTGTTTATTTTTTTTTAATATTATTTGGCTTTGTCTTAAATAGCTGGTTTCCGAGTAGTTAATTAATGTTGTGGGTTGCGATTTAAATCTTGATATTTTTTGTATAGGTGTAAAGAAGTTGCTATGAATAGGTTTACAGCCGAGTCGATGTTTCAATTTTCTTTCCTAGAAGACAACTGAGTATTGATATAAATGTGAATCGATTTATTTATTAGGTTTAACATTTCAGTTCAATATAATATTGATCATACATTAAAGTACCTATAAAGAACACTTTTCCACACCATAATTTAGGTGGCTGAAAATGTGTTCATCTCAAAGTCAGAGTCCACCTAGTTGCACGGTTTCAAGGAATTGGTCTCACTCATGGAGAAGAACCGACAAGAAACTCCATGGACCTCCTTAGTTTTTACATATTCACACTTGTATAAATATTTTTCTGCAAAAACACTTCATACAGCTAATTTACTATCAATGATGAAATCTCTAGAATATTCTATAAACTCACCTGAACCCGCATAGTTCACAATGATTTCTCCCCACCTGGTTGAGCCATCGTTCCAGGCAGCTCAGGTGGACGTTTGCCAGGGAACCCTTGCAGTTGCATGGAGATATTAACCTGAGGACAATACTCTTACATTGAGAGAGGTTTTTATTAACTTAGTAGCTTCTGCCAGTGGATACGCAAGCCGTAACTACTTCTCGAATTAGATGAAAAGTAGCATTTAGCCTTCCTGAATTCATAGGCTCATCTATCATCTATCGATAGCACAGATTTTTTCATATTAGCCTAGTGGTAAGAGATAGTGCGTTCAAACAAACCATTTTCAGCTTCATAGTATTAAGTCATCGACATACTAAATATGTCTATGTATTAAGTGAAATAATTATTATACACCCCCAAAACCGACGAAAATTAAGGCTTTCCAATATCAACCAATTTTAGAGTGAAAGTTTACCCAAAAAAAATATTGATTGCAACGTGTTTTTGAAATGAAAGCATAAGTTCGTGTATTTAATAGCTGCCACATGATGTTAACTTTGACGAAAACTTGATCTATTCGGATGAATTTCTATCTACTGGTACAGAATTAAAACAAATATTCCCTTGCGTAAGTAGTTCTTCCATCTGGTGAAGCTCCTTACATGACTAGACCCGTGTCAATACAAATTCAATGTTGTAACCTGTATATTCTTCACTCTACATACGATATCCAATATAGGTACCCACTTATCTGTTACATAATCGAAACCTACCACAAGATTTGCCAACAACTTATGTACCCCGATGTAAATAAACACCCCAGATTTGTTTGGTTAATATATTTAAACTATCCTCCGTCAGCGGATTCACCCGCGTCAGGGAACTCTTTCACGCACTCGGATAAAAAGAGCGTGTAGCCTTCCTAGACATTTCATTTGTGTGTAATATTAACTTAAAAAAAAACTATACTAAGGACTAAACTAAAACGCATCAAAAAATTCCTCCCCATCGCTGTCGACTGGGAGCGTGCCCAAGAGGCTGGCAGCATTGCCTTTAGATACCAATGCTTATTCTTTGTCCAAGATAAGTAAGCTTTAGCTTTCCTAGATAAATAGGCTATCTAACACTGAAAGATTTTTGAATCGATTAAGTTGTTTTAGAGTAGCGCGTTCAAACAAACAGACTCTTCAGCTTTGTGATATTAGTATAGAATTTCCCTTTACTAACCTTTCCCGTCCCCGCGTCATACATATTCGGCAAACATTGGATCCAATACTTGAGAGCGAGTCTCTTGCTGTTATACCCAAGTCCGATTTCTCAGACAAACTGCCTGAAGTCTTCTTTTTATCAGATTTCGATATTTTAGGTTCAATAGCATTAGTTATAATCACTTCATTAGTATTTATTGATACACATTCAGTTTGTACGGTTGTGTAACTTGGATTCGCAATTTCTGGTGGGTCGGGTGCTGGTACTGCAGCTACAGGAGTCACCACCGGGTGAATATTTTGAACATTCGGGATTTCAGACAACACTATAGCGTTAGGAGCTTCTTTGTTAAATTTGAAACAAGATGCCATGAATTTCTTTAGATCTATCAGAGTAGTTGATTCGTCTCTTTCAGCCGATTCATCTCTATCAAGAATGGGGATGTTCAGTTCTTTAAGATTTAGATTTTTGACCGCTTGTCCTGGGTTGCCGAAGCTTAGAGATTTTAGTGCGTTTGTGACATCTTTACTTGTTATAATGTGCCTCATGCTATGTTCTGATTTTGAGATGCCTGGTTTCGGTGGGACGTTTTTAGCATGGTGAACGGCCCCTGGCAAGTTTACTGCCCCCGAAGGTCCAGCATCCTCATTATTAGATCTTTGACTTCTATTATCACTTGCTTTCACTTCGTTCGACGTAGGTTTGTCTCCATCTGTTGTTTTATTTTTTTTGTCGTCGTCCATCAATACTTAGGTACCATTTGTATTATTTTAAAGAAAATATAGTTAAAATAAATCTTGTATGAATGATGCGGTGTTTGACATAACAAATTTGACGTTTTGTGTTGGATAAATTATTTTATTTTGTTTGTAACCTTTTTGGTAGCTTCAAGGAGTTTTGAGATAAGTTTCGGTTCATAAATAATTCGAGATCGTAAAACAAATCTACTTTTGCTATACACTGAATGGGCTAGAGATAATGGAAGATATTTTAAACATAACTTTAATTATTTTGCCTTTTTCTTTAGACTTAGTTTGCAGTTGATTCATAACTCGCATACTTGTTCAGTATATTTGGATGTTAATGTAACATGTAGCCATTAAAATATAAATGAAATGATTTATTAATAACTCTACTAATGCTATCGTCGTTATCTGTATGCTATATTTAACTAGGTATACCAAGGGCACATGGTATTACGTCATCTAACACAATATTTTCAACTAATGCTCTCTCTACACTACTTCTTAAATGAATTTTATTTGTAATTGAAACAATATTATTATATTAGTTTATTATAAAATTATATTCAAATGAAATAGTCAAAAAAAAATGTTTGAGAAAAATGCAAAAGTTTACACATCACCTCGATAGATGGCGTTGCTCGATATAAATTCGCGCTATGGTTTCGTTCACACGCGAAGCATAAGACGTCCGGCCGCACATTTTCTCATTGCCATCAGGAGGGTCTTAACTGACTCGACTGAACAGCGAGTGATGAACTCGGGATATGAATCTTTGTGATTCCAATCCGCTCCCCTACTTGTCAACTATCGCAGACTTGTGGGGCGAATAGCTGACGCTGTTTTTGGCCTATTTTTAAACCTTTGATACAAATTATTAGCCTCATAGTTAGTTATGTGCTAACCTAACTAGAACTAGCTACTATAGTTTCGTGTCTAGACACTGAATAGTGGTCTTTACAAATTGACAGTATGTAACCATGATTATTATGGATTTTTCCGAAATAGGTAATTAAAGAAATTTCATCAACATTTACAGTAATCACGAGAAAATAAGAAACACTTGAAGTGTGCTAGACACTTCCTAATGGTCTATTTACAAATTAACATTAAATAGAGAAGTGAGAATATAAAAACCGTTTAATAAACTATGAATAATATGGACTTAGCTGAAATAATCAAAGGCATTTTATCAACATTTTACAATAATCACGAGAAGAAAGAGAAGAAAGAAAATATGAAAGACTAGAAAGAACCGCATGTGAATAAAATGATACCATCTATCATTAAAATTTGTATTGTTTTTAATCAAACATTTGAGTTCCTATAAAATTAATTAAGTATTCAATCCATACAATATTTTAAACTGTACATAAAATTAGCTTCTGTTTACTGCATAAAGATAGCATTTTTTGCTTCAGTAGAAGCAACAACAATTTGCTCCTACGTAAATATTTATAGCAAACAGACGCAGCTACAATATCTTGCTATTATTATATCTAAAGAATATTTTTAATTTGTATAATTTGTATTGCGCTAATTTGTACCGGGAAGCGCCTGAAACAGTGAGAAAACAAAGGTAGGCTTATAATAACTACTAATAATTACCTACTTACAAAGCTGTACTTCTGGACACAGCACGCATCGTCAGGAGGTTTCTCTCTATGGGACCCTGACCGCCGGTAGCTTGGACCATGTTCCCGATGCCGGTGGGAAACTATTTTAATATTTTTAAATGTTTTGTTTTTTTTTTATATTTTTATGAAATATTTAAAAATGTAGATAATTAGTTATATGTTAAATAAAGGAAATGAAAGAATAACCTATTTAGTATTTTTGCAGTAATTTTTAATTAAATTCCAAAAAATCTGCCTCAACACCTGAAAAACCCACATTCTTACTCTAATTACCTGCCCAAACCAGATTAAGCCAGCTAAAACTAGGTATAAATAAGATGTTTAAACAATCCTGGAAGTGGCTACCCGGCGGCGTGGTTGCAACGTCGACCACAGCTTGTGGCAACCTTAATCTGGGACTAGGCTGCTAATTAAGTCTGTTACTGTATATCTATATCTATGTTCGCATATTATAAAGCTGAAAAGTTTGTTTGTTTGTTTAGACGTGGTATCTGGAATTGCTGGTTCAATAAAAATTGTTTCAGTTATGATGTTACATTTCAGAAAAGTCTACACTCACGTCCGTGGTCTACACAAACACAGTTTCTTATGAATTTATGTAAAACATACGTATACAGCATTAAAATGTTATGGAGGAAATACAGGTAGCTAGAATAGCAGCAGAATTCGTATACTTAGATCATCATCATCTTCTTGCCCTGTTCCCAATTTTATTTGGGGTCGGCGCAATATGTTTTCTCCTTCCATTTCTCCCTGTCACTCGTCATACTGACATTCACTTCCTTCTTACTCATGTCATCTTTCACGCAATCCATCCATCTTTTATTTGGTCTGCCTCTCCCTCTCAATCCATCTACATTCATACTTAACATGCGCTTTGTTGCATGAGATTCAACTTAGATAGTGCTGTATTTTTATATTGGGTATATATTTCATTTATTGTTTTAAACGTAAATTAATCAAAAAAGCTCGTTACTAACCAACTGAGACTAATTAATAGTCTACATTCAGGGATAGTTTTGTAAACAGTGTTGCTTTGATAAAATATTAACAACCAACTTACATTTTACTACTCCAAAATTCTTGACATATTTTTATACCACCTTATCTCGTGGCAATAAGGTTGAAAATCGCTTGCATTTTTGAAATGTTAACTTTCAGGAGCGCAGCATTATATTTGTGCAGTTCTATTTCCATTGTGTTGCAATCGTAAAATTGTTGCTTTAATAAAAATTAAGGCATAAAAGTTGAAAAAGGTTTTATTGGTTGTCGTTATTTACTGTGTAAAAGATTTTAATTGCAGTTTTGCAAAGTATTTGTTCTGATTATTGTCACTTTTTTACTAGGATCATAATAAAAATATGCTGAATAAAAATAATAAATTAAGTATTGAAATATCATCTATTTATACCTTTTCTGCACAATGAAGTCCATGGCTGATTGTCAGCCACGGCGGCTGTTCTCATATAAGGAGATTAGCCAGCTGCGCAGGACATATTACAGTGCACAAGCATTTGCGCAGACCTTGGTACACGACCGACTATGAGAGTGAGGGATCACTCTCATAGCGTAGTCGGTCGGTAACACGACACAACCGGAGAGAAATCAGGTGCAGGACCGACATTAGCGTGCTCTTCGATGCACGGTGAACCAACCGCCAATTTCTAAATTCCGACCCGGGAATCGAACCCAAGACCTTGTGCACAGCAGTCGGCTATGCGACAAGTAGACCAACGAGGCAGTTAATGTATTCCATATTGTATGACTCAATTACGATAACACAGACTGAAATAGCTTTTCAATTAAGCGTTATCCTATTAGGTAATATTCTCCAAATAATAATTATAAATCTATGAATATTAATTGTTGTTATGGTTAAGCTCTTATTGAAGGTTGTGAAGCGAAATGATAGTGTCGTATTTGTGTTAGTACCACTTTTGACAAATACATAGGGTGTTGCTCCATGTAAAGTAGAGGTACTCAAGTGCTTTTGATTAGTCTAGAAGCCAATTTCAACACAGTTGGAAAATCTAGGCAGATTATAACATGAACGGGGTCGTCCAAAAGTGGGTTTGAAGTGAATTCTTTCCTATAGATACCCCTCCCAAGCCTTCCTCAAAAGACGTCGTTCTATGTATTGTTGGAAACCGCATGATACTTCGTTCAGTTATTAAGTTATCACGATCAAACTGATGAGGCTGGAGATTTTGTTTCATACTTTTTTTACAGAAACTATGTACAGTCGACAGCAAGACACGACAAGACAGCAAGTCAGTGTACACAAAGCTGTCAAATTTCTGCGATCGATTTTCAACCTTATCACAATACTGGAAGGTTAATGTTCGATTGGTAAAATTTGACAGATTTGACTGATTTTGGGTACATTGACTTGCTGTCGACTGTACCTGAGTTGAAAGTGTCGTGTCTTGTAGAAGTCATTTTTGTAGCATCACTAATCTCTACGATTTCCATTTCCTATGCTAACTATTTATAATATTGAACTAAAAGTGTAATTCCAAAGTAAGTTATAAACAAAACGACCTTAAGCACTACACTTTTATTATACCTCCGTATACCGTCATTAAGATTTCCTGGATTAATGAAACTCAATACTTTGTTAACTCTCTCAAGCACGACGTTAACCAAAAGGTCACAATTCAAAGTAGCTTACAAAGCAAAAAAATATAATAATAAGCCATTAAAACAATTTGCCAACGATAAATCAAGCTAAATTAATTAAAATAGGCATTTCATAAATAATTATATACCAATTATTTTCTTCCAGTCACTTGTTCCAGAGTGACATTGCACGTTTGGTTTTTCGCAAAAATAATTTTAACAACGCCGAAAAATTATTATTTTGCACCGAATTTCGGGCAATAATTAAGTCCCTACTTTTCTTGTATGAAGTCAGCGAAATATTTTAATTAGGTGGTCCGAAATGGTAGTCGCGGTGAACCTATGTGGGGTTTGGTCTTCGTTATAAAAGAGTGAAGCAGTAAAAAATATATTAAAACTTCTAAATTCATAACAAATCATAAATATTAGACAGGATTTATAAGTATTGAAGACTAGCTTCTGCCAGCGGCTTCACCCGCGTAAAACTTAAAATCCCGTTTTTTCCCGTTCCCGTGGGAATTTAGGGAAATCCTTTCTTATCTCGCGTGAGTGTCTTAAGATGAACCTATGTGATGCAAAATTTAGGATTTATAGGTTCACGGGTTTCAGTGAATAAGTCAGGACTTTGATTTTTAGGGTTCCGTACCCAAAGGGTAAAACGGGACCCTATTACTAAGACTTCGTTGTCTGTCTGTCTCCCTCCAGGCTGTATCTCATTAACCGTGATAGCTAGAGTGCTGAAAGTTTCACAAATATCTGTTGCCGCTACAACAACAAATACAAAAAATTAAAAAAAATATATTAAGGCTGTTGATTTATATTAATTAATTGCAAAATTGTATACGAGTAGCGCCATATTAGAAATAATGTGCAACTTAAGTAACTCACACTTGACCATTCCTATTGTACTTTTTTCATAGATAATGGTACGGAACCCTTCGTGCACGAGTCCAACTCGCACTTGGCCGGTTTTTATATGTATAAGATAATTTAGTGTGTTATGTTACCGCTCAAAGGGTATCGGGTTGCCGGCATAACTGCATTGAGGAGGTTAGCAGTCATCCGATGAGACTGCAATCTGACCTCAACATAGTTAGACAAAGGCTAGGTAGATGAATTTATGATACTTGATACTGTTGACTTGATGGACTTGCCTCGTACAAATCTAGTTCTTCATATCTAATAGACAACTGGGTTGTTTGCTGTGTCACTTCTTCTTCCCAGCAAAAACTCATAAGAAGTGGTTATGGTGGGCATTTTTTAGGCTGTGTTTTGTTTTTGACGTTCGAAAAGTGCTCATTTATTAAGCCTAATGTGAATAAACGTTTTTGAGTTTCAATTTGAAGCCTAAAACCGATTCCAAACAAAGTCTTGAGCAAAACTAAAAAATATATCTTTTGGGGACCGATATTTTTAGTAAGAATATTATTAGGAATGTAGCAAAACTGATATACCAGACCAAAAACTATTAAAGAATTTTAAAGATTTTCTTTAAAATCGAATCAACCTTCACTTTTGTTAAACTGCGCAGACAAGTCTTTATTTCTATAGTTTTTCGTGAAATAAAACTTATTTCTAGAATTTAAATAAGACCTGCTGTATAAAACGTCTATTCAAATTCAAGGTTCGACGCCTACTTGAAGGTAAAATGCTAAACTTTTTAGGACCTGCGTTTGATTTTTAGGGTTCCATAAAGGAAAATATAGTCACTTTATTCTAATCTAACGTAGCATTTTTAAATATCGGCTTGCTGCTAGTGTTCTTTTTTAATTTAAAATTTTGTTTTATGTCTCTATATACTTTATATTTTAAAATATGTTCATACATGCACTTCTTCTTAAGTGGAAACTGTTGAGAATTGACGTTACAATATCTAAATATATAAAACTCAAAGGTTAATTAATAATTAAAGATTCTACTAAAGTTATAAGGACATTGCACTGAAATATGCCCGAAAATCATACGGGACCATAATTCATGCATGTCTCGACGTGTTCTTGCGCGATTTTTTGCGAATCCATATTATACAGACGTTAACCCTTTTCTTCGGATTACAATAGAACAGAATGGAACTGTCTAGATATATGGTGCCGTATACATTTGACGTGACAATGACTTATTTTTTGCGGGTCTGAGAATTTTAGGCGCGCTGTGATAAATGATAGAGAGGTCTTTTCAAGACTTCTTTTTGAGCTAGATTCAATACATTACCTATGTCTGTTATACAGAGATGTTTTGTATCATCTGTTGGATCTTTTGAATTATGAAGTTTAAATGGTGGGTCCCGGCTGTTATAACATACTTGGCAGTCATTACGAGTAGTCATAAGTCTGACAACCATCGGGTTGAGGAGGTCAGATAGTCTTTCTATCTCAAACACAGACTCAGCTACTTCCAGTTAAATTGCAAATCGACCGCAACTTGTTAGAAATGGTCCTAACCGATGATCTAGTAGATATTACTAATTTTACAACTCAATAGGGTTATTAAATAAAACTATTTAAAGTAAATAATTAGTACATACATATTTATATTGCCTACCACCATTGAACTGTACGCAAATCCCGGCTTTAATTCTCAATTTTTTACCAAAAACATACACAGCGATTTTTTTCCGCGACCATATTTTTTCTTGACTCTTAGTCTCACAACGCGGTCCTTCCGTCACACTTAGCTGCACTTTTGACAGCACAGGTAGCGGCGTGCACTAATTTGTAATTACAGCCGACGGGGACGCAAGAGCGCCTGTTTTAGCAAGCAAGCTGTTTTGTTAAGGGTTCTTGCAAACTCACGATTAATTAGAAAAGAAGGTGACTTTATTATGCTTGTGTTTTTAGTGTTCGGTTCTTTGATATGCTCAGTGGGAGTAATTTCAGACTTTGACGCTAAGGCTAAGTTGCTCATTGGTCACACAGGAGATGGAGTTGTTCAAAGCAAAAATTTGGCCAATGAGCGGCCATTTAACTGCAGGTTAAGGTTAGGTTGAAGTTAAATCGAGCAACCCAGCCTAATGGTATAAGGTATCATTGCAATCTGATATAGGATAGATTTGGAATCCGGGCAACTAGTTAACATAATATATATGCTTTTCCTGTCACAGAAGATTCGGTCATTTGCATATAATAATGGCGTCCAGATCGAATATCCGACACGGCAGCTATTCTCTCTGAGGATATCAGTCAGCTGCGTAGGACACATTATAGTGCGTCATATTCTCACTCTCATACACCGATGGCACGGCAATCCGACAACACTGGAGAGAGATCAGGGGCCGAACCGGCATTGACATGCTCTCCCATCCTTGGATGTATAAATCAGCAACCTCCATAATCCGGGCTGCTTATTGAAAGTTTTTTGAAGCCCACAATGCGTGTTCTACTCGACTCAGGAATCAAGAGCAAGATCCTATGCATAGTCATACTATGCGACCATTAGACCAACGAAGAAAAGAAAGTGGTAACCCATCCATGACGTACCGCTGTTATTTTTGTTGCTTTACCTATCTTATTTCACAGGGATTTCAGCAACATATATATGTATATTACATAGTGTATATATGTTAGCGCAGGTAGCCATGTGCACTAATTTGTAATTATGGCCGCTGCCGGGGCGACGTAAGCGTTTCACTAATACAGATCGCGGTCTGCTGTGTTAACGATTAATCGGTTACCGCGAATCGATTGAACACAATTAAAATCGACTGTGACTTTAATTGGAGTTGCGTGTTATCTCAATAATGGTGAAGTTTGAAATTTGTATATTAATTTATGTAATAAGATATTCAAGGAATTGGTCAGTAATATCAATATCCTTCTTATCTGTCCTTCCTTTCTATTATAAACGCGAAAGTTTTTGTTAGGATGTATTTTTTATGTAAGTTTGTTCCTTTTTCAAGCACAAACGGCTGAATGGATTTTTATGAATCTTGATAATATATAGGCTACTTTTTTCCGGGAAGCAGGAGGAAGCTACATATATTTTCATCAGTCGTTTCATAAAACTCACGTCATGAATCTTTAAATATAAGTTTTTAGCGTAGGTGCCTATTTAATTTAGCAATAATTAATATTTACACTTAACACATGATCTTAACATGTTCCAAAAATACTTAAATTTCAATTTCTACAAAGAAACACTTACCTTTCTGAAATTTTATTTAATTATGTAAGTACTCACATTTGTCTCAAGGCTGTGTTGTAAAACATTTAGATCTAATAAATAGAAACGAACCTAGATACCAACTTTATAAAGACCTTAAATAATAAGATAAACAAATAAATAATTTATATTCGTATCCATTTCTACGCGAAAAAGCCTAAAAGTCTCCAAGGCACATCAAACACAAGATTAGCATATATAAAATAGATGAAGCATTTGACGATGTCTGAATTCTACACTGTAGTCTTACGACTAATCTTATGTGTGCGCTCACCCTAATTTCTTTTCATATATAATTTACTTCATTTCGTTGGTCGAGGTGCGATTCATTTATTAAGTACTGGATTTTTTGTGTCTGGACTTTGAAGTGAACCTAGGTTACCTGCCTATGTTTGTTAATGAATTCTCTAGTAGTTTTGAGTGGTAGAATAAAATTATTTTTGTCAAGTTTCCTTTTTTGCGCAATAGGCTATTTCAGCTGCGAAATATCGTTGCTATATTTATACAGACAACAGCAGGTCACCCTACCCGAATCTGTCAAATTTTACCAGTCAAACATTAACCTACTCACATTGTGATAAAGTTGAAAATCAATTGCAGAAATTTGACAAATTGTGATAACTTTATGTGCTGTCGTCTGTACCTATGTATTTTGTAGGGGTAACTACAATTTTGAGGTATAACCAGCTTTGTTTCTGAGATGGCAATCGGTATTGATACAGACTTTAGGCAAAGTCAACCTTTGTAGTTATATCTCCGCTAACTATTTAAAGTAGGCCTCCCCCAAAGAGACTATCTACGGAATTTAATAATTTACCTATCTCTGACTACACACTACACTAGAGATAGAATTTTGACACAAGGATCATACAAGTCAAATTCCTATCTCTCATATACGAATCAACACAATAGAATATTAGAACGGCCGTGAATCCATCTTGAGGCACATTGGTAATTTCCCAAATGATATTGCTCAGTGTACTAAACCGAGAGAGAAAATAAATTAATATTTATTTATTTCATTATTTATTCATTTATTTACAAAGCTATCGTTACAGGACATATCCAATGCAATAGCAGAATAACTTAATAATATTAACAATGCAAACTAAATATAGCTAACACAATTTAAAAAAAAACTATTGTGAATTCACTCAAATTAATAGTTTAAACAGCACTACAAAAACGCGCTTTCCTTGTACTTAACGTAAAAGCCAAAATCGTGGTCAAAGTTCATTACAAGACCTTTCTAAAAAGTCCAAACACGGCTATGATACGATGTTCCATCGTGAAGTTCCAGTTCATACGTTTCGGCTCCATCATGAGATCAGTTTGACAGTACCTATTATTGTATTGTGACCCGAACTACATACAACTGCCAATTTTCATGACGCTACAATCCTTGGAAGATGGTTAAATTAGTTACCTTAGATTTGATTACAGGTTAGTTACATACAGGTCGACCTAATAAAAGCGTATTAATAAAAACCACACATAATTAATACTTAAATATACACAAAAGCATAACCATTCTTACCAAAAAGATTCCAAAATGCAAATCATCAGCTCAACAAAATTATACCATCATTGTGTCATTTTGAAGTGCCAATCTCATATTGACAGCGTTTTCACACTACCGGATTTTCCGCTCGATATTTTCGCGCGACAACGGCAACGCTTGGAGCGTGTTAGCGCGTAAACGAGTGACAGCAAACAATAGGCATGATGACTAAAAAAATCTAATTAGTCCGTCTTTTAGATTATAAAAAAATATTGCATACGTATTTTTTCGTTTTTCATCTTAACAAATAATTACGAAGCTATAGACCGTTGAAATTGCGCGTGACGTCATGACGTCACGCCTACGTACGATTTTAACGTCAGAACCCCACACTCCCGAACTTTAATACTCATTATCTTTGTTATTATTGATAGATTTTTAAAAACAAAAAATACGTGTCCAATATTTTGCGACTAAATGGATTTGCTTATTTTTTACCCTGTCGTCATGCCTATTGACAACTATCGGTACAGGTGCCAACACATCAACCTACCCATCCATCTATCTGCCTAGGCTTTTCCCAACTATATTGGGGTCAGCTTCCAGTCTAACCGGATGCAGCTGAGAACCAGTGTTTTACATGGAGCGACTGCTTGTCAGACCTTCACAACCCAGTTACCCGGGCAACCCGATACCCATTGGTAAGACTGGTTGTCAGACTTTCTGGTTTCTGACTACCCGTAACGAGTGTCAAAGATGGTCATAGGTCAACCTACCCCAATCTTTCTTTCTTCAATAGATTTTTAACCTTATCATAATAGTGGAAGGAGGGTGATGATCGATTAGGAAAAATTTGACAGATTCTGGTAGGTTGACTTCATGGCGTCTACACCTAGAACGCCTAGAATAGTACGACAGATTATTCGCGCAGAATGTGTCGCGGATACACGGTCGGTTCAGCTACGCGCGACAAAAGTCCGCTCGTCTGAAAGCGCAGTTACACGGAATATAAGGGACCGATACTGGAAGTGCGTTTACAATAAAATTTTACGGACATAGCTGTATGCTCGATATTATTAAGCGGATCATTTCTGGTTTGTTTCAGTACTTCTGGTTGGGTGGTTTATTTGTTTTTGGGTTATTTTTAAAAGGGAAGAAATTTTCGACATGTTCTTCCATTTATGTCCTAGGTATTTTATTTAAGTTTTGGTTGAATATATTGTCTGCGATATCTTTATTCTAGATTCTAGTGGTTAAGGCTTAAGTTATCTTTTTATTATACTGCTTCTTTATCAGATAATCGGTAGTCAAGACTATTACGATAATAAGGCTAAAGATAATCAGTTTAAAAATAAAAGATCAAAATTAATTCGCTATAATTAAGTATTGTAATACTTTCGGTGTCTAAAAACATCCTAGCCTCGACAAAGGTACTTTCCATTCACATTTATTAAGTTACCAAAGTATTCAAATGAAAGTGAAGGCAACAGATGGTAGATTAGTTTCCAAAAATTTTATACTTGAACCTACTCTGACATAGTCCCGGCGACCTAGCGTCAGCGACCTTATACAATATAATCATTACAATATGAGGTCGCCGACATTACGTAGCCGACTTTATGTCGCCGATATTACGTCGCCGACAACCTTCGTGTGCACACCACTTTACCCAATAATCATTTCTACAATACCGTTAACCTTTGAGTCACCCTAACTTTATTTTCTTATAAGCCAATTTTGTGCACGGCAATTGCAACATTCAGCCTTAGCAAATTAAATTTAAATATAGAACGTAATTGAATAAAACCTTAAAGGTATTTTCAATGCAAACTATACCTTGATTAAAACCATTCTGGATACATTTCAACGAAGAAATATAAATGGTTAAAGAATTTTAAGTTCGCGGTTTAATATCTGGGTAAAACCGCTGAAAGTTACTTTTATAAGACTTGCAGCTTAATGATTTTCAATTCAATGTTAAGTTTCACACTTTCAGTCTGAAATAGTTGGGTAATAAATCCGGTTTTAATGGAGTTCTCTATTCAACTGTTTAAGTTAGTCCTTTTGAAAACCTCCATGGTATTATTATTGGCCTTCCTGCAGGCGTAAGGTCTAAAAGATTTTTCATAATTAGTCAAACATGTATTGATGATTTTCACGAATTTAAACTTACTTTTATCGCCACAGAATTCATAATTATCCTGCATTTATGCCAATGTTTTTTAGGATCAGCGCAGCACGTTTTCTTTTTCCATACTCTTCTATCTGCCGTCATCTTACAAGTAACATTCTTTCTTGGGATAAAGAGTTTCACGCAATCCATCCATTGTTTCTTTGGCCGTCTTCTTCCAATATCTCTCCATAGTCATGCTCCAAACCTTCTTCATTCCTTAGTAGAGAATTCATCATCTGCCTAGCCTTTTCCCAAATATGTTGGGAATTTCCAAGATAGTTGGGAAAAGGAAATGGAACTCCCAAACAAACTCGGAAGGTAATTTTGTTCCTGCTTAAAATCTATACTAATATTATAAAGCTGAAGAGTTTGTTTGTTTGAACGTGCTAATCTCAGGAACTACTGGTCCGATTTGAAAAATGCTTTCAGTGTTAGATAGCCCATTTATCGAGGAAGGCTATAGGCTACGTTTTATCCGGGTGCGCTCAGTAGTTTCCACGGGAAAGCGGGTGAAACCGCTGGCGGTAGCTATACTGTTACAAATTCCATCACTTATTTATGCAATGTATTAATTTTCAGATCCATTTTTCTTCGTAATGCAATGCAGTCAATAGTTCCGAGATTCGATAATTTAATAACTAGTTTTCCTATAATAATAGACTTTACAAGAACCGCAAGTTTCAGTTCGAATAAAATCTCTTTTGTTGTTTTTTTTTCAGTTCTGATTTTATTTACAAAGTTTCTGCGGTTGCCGGCTTTAGATTGTAGAAAGATGTTGGGTTTTATATTATGTTTGTTTCGGATTAAATATATATTTTGTATATTTGGTCATTTTGTTATTAAAACGTACATATAGCATAATGGGGTTATAACAATCATAACTGAATATTTACGCTTGCCGGACCCGAAAAAAAGTGGCCTAAATATTACTCTGATGTGTAAGCTATATTATTGCTAAGTTTCAGCAAACTCCATTCAGTAGTTTTTGCATGAAAGAGGAACAAACATGAATGGAATAATAGGAAAGTATAATAATCCATACCAATTCCAGTACATTTATACATTCTACATATATAAAGTAACAAACGTCTACTTACTTTAACAAGATAAAACTCCGAAATTCAAAAACAAAATAAAATTCTCCTAAAACTAAGACAACTCGGCAAGACGGCCCGCCGCGCTGCCAAGCCGTTTGATAGATAAAAACGGAGACGGACCGGACTCCGGCCAGTCCGGTGTCCGGACGGCTTGGACACCACACTAGGTGGATTGGATTTTTACTTGATACTGTCCGGTAAATGGACAAGGAAATGGTACTAGCCTTAAGCTTGGAACAAGGAAAATGTATTGCACTGAATAGAATATAATATTTGTATGCAGTTGCTGTACCTATTGTTTTTGTTGTTGGAAAAGCGGATTACTATGAATTCATAGTAGGACTTATACAATTGTTACTATCAATGCTGGTAACAATATTTTTATGTGCATCAAAGACTAAGTTAATGATGATTCCGCGCCTGGAGGTCTACCGCAAACGTGTTAACGACGAACTATCGGCCGAATGTTCGTATGTTTCTTACTACGAAATCATTTTCCATATCGTTTAGTCGGCTCGGTTGCGACTCGTTCCGACCGAACATCATTTTGACAGTTGGTATATCGTACACCTTTATTAATCTGAGAGCCAAAGCGAACTATTTTCGTAGTAGAACAACAATGCAAAGTTCGGTCGTATGCCGGTCGGTCCCGAACAGTGTCGAACAGAATCGGTAGTGTCATTTCAGAGTAGACGCCCTGTTCTCTCTCCGGTTGTGTCGGATTGTCATCCCATCGGACTGTGAGAGTGAGGGAGTAGAGACCTGTGTCTGCGCAAATTCTTGTGCACTAAAATTATGTCCTGTGTAGCTGGGTGATCTCTTTTAAAGGGAGCAGCGAAATTAGGAATGGCGAAGTGCGAGTATTAAAAAACTTCAAAGCCTTCCTTATTCTGCCTGAGATTGAATCTTTTCAATCTTAGACAGGGGTTACACGATCAGTCTGGCGTCATTCTGGCATCAGTCACAGACTGACGAAAGACTGACGGGCAAAAAACACGGTACATTTTGGACCATCAGTCCGTCAGTCACACGGTTACACGATCAGGCTCCCATCATTCATGACCAGACTGATGGAATTGACTGACGCCAGACTGATCGTGTGTCTTACGTCTTCCACATTATCTTAAAGATAGAACAGAAAACTGAAACATTCTGCGAATTTCAATCAACAATCTTTGTAGGTAATGTAGACTTTGTAAATCCGAACCAAAGGTTCTTCTCAGTGACCTCATTCCCAACAAACAGACTTTATTATCAACATACCTAATTTTAAAGACGAGACGTGAGCTAATACTGGAAAATGTACAGAAAAGCCAGTGTTTCGTAGAAGGGGCAATTTACGAAGCAAATTGGAAGGTGGCCAACCTAACAAGGGCTGTAGCGTTTCGTTCTAATACTACCAATTGTCTTCGTGTACCAGTAATTTGGTCTGATGCTGGCCATTTTTCCGACTTCAACAAAAAGGAGGAGGTTCTCAATTCGGCCAGTATATTTTTTTTATGTATGTACACCGATTTCTCCGAAGTTTCTGGACCGATTTACGTAATTCTTTTTTTGTTTTGTTGAAATAGAAATGGACTTTGAAGATGAGGTTAGGCTCTTAATTTTTTTGGAATTTTAGGCGACAGTTTCAGAATATACAAAGTCCTGGATATCTGACATTTATGATGTCATAGCAATGTTTTTAATTTTGACGACTACATTCCTATGGCATTATCTGTCAGATAGCTATCTAGAACCTCTGAAACTGATCGTAAGTCTTGTACAGACGACAGCACATCAAGTTACCACAATCTGTCAAATTTCTACCCTCGATTTTCAACCTCATCACAATGGCAGTAGGTTAATGTTTGATTGGTAAAAGGACATCATCCAGT
Source organism: Heliothis virescens (assembly GCA_002382865.2). NCBI lineage: Eukaryota > Metazoa > Arthropoda > Insecta > Lepidoptera > Noctuidae > Heliothis > Heliothis virescens. The sequence continues at coordinate 6,647,688 of NWSH02000296.1, read as the reverse complement.
GCCCATACATTTTTGGTCCAAAATTGAAAGTGCCGGCCAAAAAACAAAACTGGGTTATTCTGATAGAAATTACCCGCCTTAACATTTTTTATTATGGCACCAAAGCTGTATCTCCATTGTACTTGATTTTATTTGAGTTTAAAAATTCTACTTTTTCATACATTTTCGAACAATTTAAAAAAACGAATTAGCTTGACAGAACTATCTATCTATAGTTTC
>NWSH02000296.1:6620346-6646880 GCA_002382865.2 Heliothis virescens | reverse complement strand
CACAACCCAGTTACCCGGGCAACCCGATACCCATTGGTAAGACTGGTTGTCAGACTTTCTGGTTTCTGACTACCCGTAACGAGTGTCAAAGATGGTCATAGGTCAACCTACCCCAATCTTTCTTTCTTCAATAGATTTTTAACCTTATCATAATAGTGGAAGGAGGGTGATGATCGATTAGGAAAAATTTGACAGATTCTGGTAGGTTGACTTCATGGCGTCTACACCTAGAACGCCTAGAATAGTACGACAGATTATTCGCGCAGAATGTGTCGCGGATACACGGTCGGTTCAGCTACGCGCGACAAAAGTCCGCTCGTCTGAAAGCGCAGTTACACGGAATATAAGGGACCGATACTGGAAGTGCGTTTACAATAAAATTTTACGGACATAGCTGTATGCTCGATATTATTAAGCGGATCATTTCTGGTTTGTTTCAGTACTTCTGGTTGGGTGGTTTATTTGTTTTTGGGTTATTTTTAAAAGGGAAGAAATTTTCGACATGTTCTTCCATTTATGTCCTAGGTATTTTATTTAAGTTTTGGTTGAATATATTGTCTGCGATATCTTTATTCTAGATTCTAGTGGTTAAGGCTTAAGTTATCTTTTTATTATACTGCTTCTTTATCAGATAATCGGTAGTCAAGACTATTACGATAATAAGGCTAAAGATAATCAGTTTAAAAATAAAAGATCAAAATTAATTCGCTATAATTAAGTATTGTAATACTTTCGGTGTCTAAAAACATCCTAGCCTCGACAAAGGTACTTTCCATTCACATTTATTAAGTTACCAAAGTATTCAAATGAAAGTGAAGGCAACAGATGGTAGATTAGTTTCCAAAAATTTTATACTTGAACCTACTCTGACATAGTCCCGGCGACCTAGCGTCAGCGACCTTATACAATATAATCATTACAATATGAGGTCGCCGACATTACGTAGCCGACTTTATGTCGCCGATATTACGTCGCCGACAACCTTCGTGTGCACACCACTTTACCCAATAATCATTTCTACAATACCGTTAACCTTTGAGTCACCCTAACTTTATTTTCTTATAAGCCAATTTTGTGCACGGCAATTGCAACATTCAGCCTTAGCAAATTAAATTTAAATATAGAACGTAATTGAATAAAACCTTAAAGGTATTTTCAATGCAAACTATACCTTGATTAAAACCATTCTGGATACATTTCAACGAAGAAATATAAATGGTTAAAGAATTTTAAGTTCGCGGTTTAATATCTGGGTAAAACCGCTGAAAGTTACTTTTATAAGACTTGCAGCTTAATGATTTTCAATTCAATGTTAAGTTTCACACTTTCAGTCTGAAATAGTTGGGTAATAAATCCGGTTTTAATGGAGTTCTCTATTCAACTGTTTAAGTTAGTCCTTTTGAAAACCTCCATGGTATTATTATTGGCCTTCCTGCAGGCGTAAGGTCTAAAAGATTTTTCATAATTAGTCAAACATGTATTGATGATTTTCACGAATTTAAACTTACTTTTATCGCCACAGAATTCATAATTATCCTGCATTTATGCCAATGTTTTTTAGGATCAGCGCAGCACGTTTTCTTTTTCCATACTCTTCTATCTGCCGTCATCTTACAAGTAACATTCTTTCTTGGGATAAAGAGTTTCACGCAATCCATCCATTGTTTCTTTGGCCGTCTTCTTCCAATATCTCTCCATAGTCATGCTCCAAACCTTCTTCATTCCTTAGTAGAGAATTCATCATCTGCCTAGCCTTTTCCCAAATATGTTGGGAATTTCCAAGATAGTTGGGAAAAGGAAATGGAACTCCCAAACAAACTCGGAAGGTAATTTTGTTCCTGCTTAAAATCTATACTAATATTATAAAGCTGAAGAGTTTGTTTGTTTGAACGTGCTAATCTCAGGAACTACTGGTCCGATTTGAAAAATGCTTTCAGTGTTAGATAGCCCATTTATCGAGGAAGGCTATAGGCTACGTTTTATCCGGGTGCGCTCAGTAGTTTCCACGGGAAAGCGGGTGAAACCGCTGGCGGTAGCTATACTGTTACAAATTCCATCACTTATTTATGCAATGTATTAATTTTCAGATCCATTTTTCTTCGTAATGCAATGCAGTCAATAGTTCCGAGATTCGATAATTTAATAACTAGTTTTCCTATAATAATAGACTTTACAAGAACCGCAAGTTTCAGTTCGAATAAAATCTCTTTTGTTGTTTTTTTTTCAGTTCTGATTTTATTTACAAAGTTTCTGCGGTTGCCGGCTTTAGATTGTAGAAAGATGTTGGGTTTTATATTATGTTTGTTTCGGATTAAATATATATTTTGTATATTTGGTCATTTTGTTATTAAAACGTACATATAGCATAATGGGGTTATAACAATCATAACTGAATATTTACGCTTGCCGGACCCGAAAAAAAGTGGCCTAAATATTACTCTGATGTGTAAGCTATATTATTGCTAAGTTTCAGCAAACTCCATTCAGTAGTTTTTGCATGAAAGAGGAACAAACATGAATGGAATAATAGGAAAGTATAATAATCCATACCAATTCCAGTACATTTATACATTCTACATATATAAAGTAACAAACGTCTACTTACTTTAACAAGATAAAACTCCGAAATTCAAAAACAAAATAAAATTCTCCTAAAACTAAGACAACTCGGCAAGACGGCCCGCCGCGCTGCCAAGCCGTTTGATAGATAAAAACGGAGACGGACCGGACTCCGGCCAGTCCGGTGTCCGGACGGCTTGGACACCACACTAGGTGGATTGGATTTTTACTTGATACTGTCCGGTAAATGGACAAGGAAATGGTACTAGCCTTAAGCTTGGAACAAGGAAAATGTATTGCACTGAATAGAATATAATATTTGTATGCAGTTGCTGTACCTATTGTTTTTGTTGTTGGAAAAGCGGATTACTATGAATTCATAGTAGGACTTATACAATTGTTACTATCAATGCTGGTAACAATATTTTTATGTGCATCAAAGACTAAGTTAATGATGATTCCGCGCCTGGAGGTCTACCGCAAACGTGTTAACGACGAACTATCGGCCGAATGTTCGTATGTTTCTTACTACGAAATCATTTTCCATATCGTTTAGTCGGCTCGGTTGCGACTCGTTCCGACCGAACATCATTTTGACAGTTGGTATATCGTACACCTTTATTAATCTGAGAGCCAAAGCGAACTATTTTCGTAGTAGAACAACAATGCAAAGTTCGGTCGTATGCCGGTCGGTCCCGAACAGTGTCGAACAGAATCGGTAGTGTCATTTCAGAGTAGACGCCCTGTTCTCTCTCCGGTTGTGTCGGATTGTCATCCCATCGGACTGTGAGAGTGAGGGAGTAGAGACCTGTGTCTGCGCAAATTCTTGTGCACTAAAATTATGTCCTGTGTAGCTGGGTGATCTCTTTTAAAGGGAGCAGCGAAATTAGGAATGGCGAAGTGCGAGTATTAAAAAACTTCAAAGCCTTCCTTATTCTGCCTGAGATTGAATCTTTTCAATCTTAGACAGGGGTTACACGATCAGTCTGGCGTCATTCTGGCATCAGTCACAGACTGACGAAAGACTGACGGGCAAAAAACACGGTACATTTTGGACCATCAGTCCGTCAGTCACACGGTTACACGATCAGGCTCCCATCATTCATGACCAGACTGATGGAATTGACTGACGCCAGACTGATCGTGTGTCTTACGTCTTCCACATTATCTTAAAGATAGAACAGAAAACTGAAACATTCTGCGAATTTCAATCAACAATCTTTGTAGGTAATGTAGACTTTGTAAATCCGAACCAAAGGTTCTTCTCAGTGACCTCATTCCCAACAAACAGACTTTATTATCAACATACCTAATTTTAAAGACGAGACGTGAGCTAATACTGGAAAATGTACAGAAAAGCCAGTGTTTCGTAGAAGGGGCAATTTACGAAGCAAATTGGAAGGTGGCCAACCTAACAAGGGCTGTAGCGTTTCGTTCTAATACTACCAATTGTCTTCGTGTACCAGTAATTTGGTCTGATGCTGGCCATTTTTCCGACTTCAACAAAAAGGAGGAGGTTCTCAATTCGGCCAGTATATTTTTTTTATGTATGTACACCGATTTCTCCGAAGTTTCTGGACCGATTTACGTAATTCTTTTTTTGTTTTGTTGAAATAGAAATGGACTTTGAAGATGAGGTTAGGCTCTTAATTTTTTTGGAATTTTAGGCGACAGTTTCAGAATATACAAAGTCCTGGATATCTGACATTTATGATGTCATAGCAATGTTTTTAATTTTGACGACTACATTCCTATGGCATTATCTGTCAGATAGCTATCTAGAACCTCTGAAACTGATCGTAAGTCTTGTACAGACGACAGCACATCAAGTTACCACAATCTGTCAAATTTCTGCACTCGATTTTCAACCTCATCACAATGGCAGTAGGTTAATGTTTGATTGGTAAAAGGACATCATCCAGTGCCCATACATTTTTGGTCCAAAATTGAAAGTGCCGGCCAAAAAACAAAACTGGGTTATTCTGATAGAAATTACCCGCCTTAACATTTTTTATTATGGCACCAAAGCTGTATCTCCATTGTACTTGATTTTATTTGAGTTTAAAAATTCTACTTTTTCATACATTTTCGAACAATTTAAAAAAACGAATTAGCTTGACAGAACTATCTATCTATAGTTTCACGCCTCTTTTCTTTCTAAAATTATAATAAGAGGGGTTCGAGTAAAGTAGAAATATATTTTTTTATGTTTTATGTCTGCTCGTCCATGAGTGCTTTGTCTACCACCATGTATGTGTAATATTGTCTAGCTCTAACATATCGAGATTGTAATCGCCCACGAATCATCCAGAAATCACTCCCTTGTTCCTATAACTCAGTTAGGTTTTCATCTGTTAAATCATTGCTGAGTTCAATTGTAAATGATCCATTATCAAGTATATGTTCTCCATAGTAGCTCTTGGCCTGCTTTAATTGGTATATGCCAAGAGCGAACAAAAAAAAAACAACTCGTGCTCGTTCAACCTTGGGCATTCTGAGAATTCCTCCATATCAGCTGTCATTATCCTGAGTTTTTTATCGATGGGAAATCATCAGTATGACCCCCCGCTATGGGTGACAGCGTGAGGGAGTGTCAGATTTTTACTGACTCAAACCCACCGTGTTCCTTCGGGAGATTTTTGTGCGCCAGGGCCGCGGTAACTCTTTCGAACAACCCGCAGCCCCGACAGGCTCTGGCCCTAGTGGGCCCCGCAGGGGTTTGCTGATACTCTCTGAGGAGCGCGTGGAACAACGCGCGCCGCCGACACGGGCCTGTCGTCTCTTAGGAAACGGAAGGACGATGAGCCACCCGAAACTCACCGCCCACAGACCAACGCCTAGTGGTCGGGAGTCGTCTCTCGACGCTCAACGCCCGTGGTGTCTACCAGGTCCACCGCGACGGCCGGGATGGCCGGACTCGCAGCCACTCGGCCGCCTTCATCTTCAGCATAACTGCTTCGCAGAAGGAGGCAACGGCATCCTATTCGCTCTCGCCCCGCACTATAGCTTGAACCAGGGTTGGGCGCGAGAGGTTGCCGCCGCCAATTTCCGCTATGAGGACATGGTAGTGCCATCCCAGGCAGGGCACACCTCGAGAGTGTGCTCCACCGTGTCCTGTGGACCGTCTGCGCAGTGGTAACACCCGGGCGCCACCTCCCGCCCATTAACCGTGTCCGGTGAGGACCTGCGTCATACGAATTAAGCACGTCTGCGGTTGTAATTATGCCGCTGTACGAGTTCTGCCAGTCTCTTTGGCGTATGTATTCTTTCGTGAATAATCTTCAAAATGACTGCAGCATGTGGATTGTCTTCAATTAAAACATGAAATCACAAATATAGAAACCTACTAAAGCCTTTCCTCTTGGTTAGTGATATGGAGGAATTCTCAGAATGCCCAAGGTTGAACGAGCACGAGTTGTTTTTTTTTTTGTTCGCTCTTGGCATATACCAATTAAAGCACGCCAAGAGCTACTATGGAGAACATATACTTGATAATGGATCATTTACAATTGAACTCAGCAATGATTTAACAGATGAAAACCTAACTGAGTTATAGGAACAAGGGAGTGATTTCTGGATGATTCGTGGGCGATTACAATCTCGATATGTTAGAGCTAGACAATATTACACATACATGGTGGTAGACAAAGCATTCATGGACGAGCAGACGTAAAACATAAAAAAATATATTTCTACTTTACTCTAACCCCTCTTATTATAATTTTAGAAAGGAAAAAGGCGTGAAACTATAGATAGATAGTTCTGTCAAGCTAATTCGTTTTTTTAAATTGTCCGAAAATGTATGAAAAAGTAGAATTTTTAAATTCAAATAAAATCAAGTACAATGGAGATAGAGCTTTGGTGCCATAATAAAAAATGTTAAGGCGGGTAATTTCTATCAGAATAACCCAGTTTTGATTTTTGGCCGGCACTTTCAATTTTGGACCAAAATGGATGATGTCCTTTGACAGATTCGTATACGTTGACCTGCTGTTGTCTGTACCTATCTTACTTTAGTTTGAAGAAGTCGGTTATGGGTATGACAATATGGCATGGTAGGTATACTAAAACAAATTAATAAGAATTAACTTTCATAATGGTTCCGTTTTGTCTAGAATTTTCTTTGTGTAATAACGAAAATAATTTGTCTATATGTGTAAGTGGAAGACTATTTCAAATGCAATTAGCACATCTTCGGTAGTATAGTGGTAAGTATCCCCGCCTGTCACGCGGGAGACCGGGGTTCGATTCCCCGCCGGAGAGATTCTTTTTGTCATTTTAGTTTCAGAATTTTTGTCACTTATAACGCCATAGAACCTCATAAAGCGAAAGCGTATAAAAATAATGCACAAAATAATAATAAAAAGGAATATAAACTCCTTGAATCACAAAGGGGTATTGATAAAACTGTTGAGTATGCAAAATAAGATATAGCCATAGATATAAATATATTACGGCGACGACATCGTGAATATTCTTACATAAATATTTATTGAGGTCCTTTAACGTAGTGGCCAGTACCACCGACGGTGCTGGATGGGGGAAGCATGATTTTTAAAGAAATAGAGAATCTTCGGAAATCTGTAAGTAACTACGAATAAAGGGAAACACAGGTCACAGGTCTCGGGTTCGATTCCCGGGAGAGGCCGAAATCGCTTTGTGGGTTTTAGAAACTTTCACAAAGCAGCCTGGAGTTTGGAAGTTGGCGGTGTTACACCCCCGTGCCTGGGAGGGCACGTAAAGCCGGCGTGGCGTCCTCGAAGGCAACAGCAGCAGTCGTATATAAATCCATGTCAGAGGCCGTCAGGCGGATTTGAGAAAACTCTGACACCAGGGCTTGTTAGGTGATTAGACCTGCAGCTCACTCGATTAGAAGAAGAAGATTTTTTTATGGTCCCACTGCTGGGCACAGGCCTCTTCTCACAGAGAGGAGGATTGAGCGTTTTATCATCACACTTCCTCAATGCGGATTGGTGATTTCAGACTGATATTTTGATAAAGTTTGTTGTTACTTAAAACTCCTAAAAGATAAAGATAGTAAACAAGTGTGTAGGTTAATTCTGAGTTTTTTTTGACAATTAAAAAAATAATATTAGGATATTTACCCAGTCAACAACAAGAACAAAGTTTATACAAGATGTAGAATTACAAAATTTCTTTATTTAATACATAAAAGTGAGGTATCATGAACAAACTAGGTACATAAACTTACATAGTACACATGCCTATCCGACAGTCAGAGTTCTGGCTAAAGAATTAACACCTATGTCGTTTAGTCCATAGTTCCATTTCCCCAAGGCACAAATATTGGTTCTAGCTGCAGATATTCCAGGTCTCAATGTTTATTGTGAGATGTATGTTTGTAAACCTATAGCTACTGTTAAAATACCTAGTAACATTAAGGCATTGCGGCTATTTTCGATCGGGAGAAACCTCTTTTTGAGTGTGAATCACGCAAAATCAACAGACTTTCTTCTAATGACTGATTGACCTTCATCATCTGCTTAGCCAGCCTTTTCCTAATTATTTTAGGATCGGCTTTCAGTCTTAATAGATTCTACGTACCAGTGTTTTACAATGAGCGGCTGCATATATAACCCCCTCAATTCAGTTACCCGGACAACCCAATACCTGGTTGTTAAGACTAGTTGCCAAATTTTTCGTAACGACTGCAAAAGACTGATATTTCATTAGAAATCGTTCACACATAGGTATAAATAGTCATGCCAGCATTAGTACCACCAAAAGTACCATTTACATAACAAATGCAGCTCTGAAGACTAGCACTAACCGCATAGTGCACTAAAATCCAAATACGTATTCGGGACCGTCCGCAGCCATTTTCAAAGCGTGCACACCCTAGATTTTGCGTATATCGCTTGGGAGGCATAAAACTGAATCGCTTCAATTGGCTATAGCTGCGTAGTGCTAGTTTTCAGATCATATACGTGGTACGAATATTCTTTTATTCCCAGTACATAAGTGACGGATAGTGTATGCGTGAGTTCGCGGCTTAAGTTCGAGCTTCTGAAATTTCTTTGTCTTAGGTTATATTTTTGGTGGCTTGTATCGTTGGTTTGGGAGTATGGTTCTTATTTCGTGGGTCGGAAGGTACATTTTGTGTTGAAAAGTTGAAGATATAAGGACCAGATGCTCACTGAAAACTGGTCCTTTGAGTCGATCATATATTTTGAGTTAATAATAAATGTAGTTAGCGCTCTCTTAGAATTTGTTGAAAATTAACTTAACAAAATGGCAATCATTTCATCATCATCTGCCTAGACTTTAATTATGTGTAGGTTGAGGTCGGCTTCCAGTCTAACCGGGTACAGGTCTACCAATGTTTTACATGGAGCGACTGTCTGACCTCCTCAAAACAGAGAAAGTGAAATAATTTACTAAAATATTTTTCTGAAATCAATATGACATTCTGTACCTTGAATCAGCTTTAGATTAAATTTACTCCAGACGTTTGGACACGCAATAAATTAACAAATATTCTATACAAAGAATTTAAAATGAAATACACCCCACACACACCTAACATTTCACTGTCAAAATGAAGTACGGCTCAAGTGAAAAAATATGTGTAATATATTCGGTCCTCATATCCGAGGTTCGGGTCTAACATTGAGTATGAAAACAGAGGTTTCAGATTTACATTGCTAAGCCTTTAAGATCTTCAAACTACACATAAATATTGAAAGTAGATAAAGGGATAGAGTATGCTTTAGAGAAGTTTAAATTAAGGATTGTCATAAATGGAGACAGCACAAATTACGGTAGTATAGACATCAGGATATTAAAGTTACTACAATCTATCTTTATTCATCAGATTTTCAATTTTATCTTTAAAGAATAAGGTTCAATATTGTTTGCAAAAATATAGATTGGAGTGCACGATGTGCTGGCATCTGTACGTCTGTAGAATGGACGGACTTATGGCGACCTACAAATTCTTCTTGACAGCCTTTTGTAGCTTCAGTTGATGATAACTTTCAATTTCATGCAGTTTCTAAAGAATTGGTCCTCTGTGATTAAAAAAATCATATTAATTGTACACTGATTTGCACACATCTCTGTTCTTATTAACGGTGTTTTAACTTTCGGGCCACGGCTACTCAAAAATTCCCGCAATATCCATTAGTTCTATACTCCATGTGCCAAAACTATCAACCCTGCACACATCTAGACATTCTTTTACCTAGGATTTATGTGTTCCTGACCGCAATTTGAGAATATAAGGCACCAGGTCTTGTGTGGGTGTTTGACTAATTTACAAGTCTGCCTCCCCAGGACTTGTTTGCGAAGATTAGTTCAGCCTCTTTCCTCGTGAGGCCCATAAAACAAGACGCGAAGATAAAATGCTCTTACATTTTTTCTTAGGTTCTTAACTTGATTTTGTAGGCGTATTATGTGGGAAAGGGGTCATGGTTTAATAAGTGAGGTTAACTTGAGGCCTGTATGGAGGTGGGTGTTCGTATTGGGACTGAATTAGATGCTCAGTTGATTTTCGTTATAAACTAACTGTATCCTTAAATTCCATTTGTGTCCGAGATAATTGCTTCCCACATCTGGATAAAAAGTCTAGGACCTTTCTTAGGCTTTAGACTAGTATTTGTGTGCCATAATTCGGTTCAGTAGTTTGGTCCTGAAAGCCCGACAGAAAAACATAGTTTGTTTCGCATTTATAATACTTTCTTATAAGAAACGATTTGTGGGTATAATATTGTTGCAAAGAATTCTTCGAGTATGAAATTTAAAATTGTTAGACAAGTTTATCTAAATCTTTACTGTACAAAATTTAAACCAAAATCTCCATGTACAAAATAAAGCCAAATATTTTTATAAAGGCTTATGAAATCCCTAAGTTAAACCGAGCAAGCACTAAGTTTCGGCGGGGATTTAAAGTTCCAAGTAGTCCCAAGTAGTCCCAAGCATGTAAACGGCCTATGCGGTGGGCAGCGAGCCAACGATTGAGATAATACCCCCAAAATAAAACTGGCGGCACTCACTTTGATGTAGTTGGGTTTAGCTAAGATTTAGATGCGGGATGTTACGCAATTGTCTTTGCGGATTTTTGAGAAAATTTTATGTGGGTAGGTAATAAAGTTTAAAACCACAATATTAATGAGAATGCTTATATTTTTCATTTAATTGAAGACATAGAACTGTAATAATGCTAGGTCAATTATACATAATTTCTTCTTAGAAGAATCTAATATCTAAAATGTAGTTGCAACAGAATACTTCTACAAATTAAGACTCGTGGTCTAAGCAGATAAATACATGTATTTTCGCCGCATTCGGATAAAGCCGCTATCCGTTCTGGATGAACTCACAAACTACTAAACTTCATACAGTTCTCATCGATCGGGAAAGACCCGAAAAATCTTTTAGATTTTTCTATAACATATTATCATCATCGTCAGCCTTTCTATCGTCCCACTGCAGGGCACAGGCCTCCTCTCACACAGTGAAGGATTGAGCGTTAATCATCACGCTTGCTCAATGCGGGTTGGTAAAGCTTACAATGTATTGTCGCAAAACCGTAGCAGCTAGAACTATCTAAAGCACACTACACAAAATAGTCCTTCATACTGCCATCACTTTAAATAATTAGACCACAAGAGATTACACAGTCCAAAGCCCTCCAAACTTTTGCTTGACAAAGCATCGAAGATACATAGTAGCGATAATTACAGCAATTCGCTTGATGGCTTCGTTAATGGCCTTTCTACATTCGCCATAGTTAGCCGGCGATGGATTGCCAAAAACTTTGGACGAGTTTGTTTGACAAATGTTTGGACCAACTTTGGTATGTGAAGTATGTACCGTGTGTTACAAGAAAATGTAAGGAAGTACTTTTTTCAGTCGGTTATAATGTAATACCTATAATCTTATCTACACAATGTCTTAAGCAATTTTGATATATTTAGCTTCTGCCAGCGACTTCGTTCGCGGATCATGTCGCTTATACCAGCGACAACGGGTCGTCATAATCAAAGATCATTACCTTAACTGCTCTGCTCCTATTGATTATAGCATGATGAAATGTATACTATAACCAGTTTAGGAGTATGAAAAATAATTGTGCCAAGTTTCGTTAAAATCAGTCGACTAGTTTTGTTTCTATAACGGTTATACAGATCCCTAATCACCCCCTGATTTTGGAAATATATTTCATGTACAGAATTGACCTCTCTACAGATTTATTATGAGTATAGAAGATATAGATTACTTATGCTGCTGCTACGCTGCTAAGGTTTCGTCAACAACCATTTCCATTATATTCCATGTCAAATATCTTAATATCTTTATGTCTTTCATTATCAGAGACAGAGCTACAATTTATGATTTTTGTATAAATATAAGTTATAGTGTAGAGTGTAGATTATTTTAATGCTTTTGAGCTTATAGAAAAGCATTTCCTTTGACATCTATTCACTGTAATTGAATTCAGAATAGGAAATTAATTCCAGGAAAATATACACAGCATTCAGGTAGTTAATGGTGAGCAAGTTAATATCAGGAAAATCTGGTCTTTTTGCAATTATTACTGTGTTATAAATTAGCTTCAGCCAGCGGGTTCACCCGTGTCCAGTCGAAACATCTTTGCGTACACGATAAAAACTAGATATAACCTTACACATATACATATTGACATTTATTACCTTAAACTAGAACTATTCTAAATTTATTTATATAGGAGTTTGTTTACATAATATTTACAGAGAACTTATCTATTTTATAATATTTACACACTTAAAACTAAAAAATTGCGTCAAAAAATTGCTGCTGATCGCTGCTAACCGGGAGTGAACCCAAAGGCTGACGGTATTGCCTCGTTGTACGGCAATGCTTAGGCGTTGACCGAAATAGAAGCCAGCCTTTGAACTATTCTTATATAAACAGCTTAAGCCTAATATAGCGCATCAAAAAATTGGTTTATGTTTTATATCGGCCTAACTCTCACACACATATGCAGCCTGGATCTTATTCTAATGTATAAGCTAAAAGTTTCTCAAAATCCGTTTAGCCTTTAAAACGTGGTTGAAGTAAACATCCAAACCAACTTACACATTATAATTTCAGTAGGATATTACATTATTATAGTATGCCATAGTATAATATTATCCACACGAGACATTTCACGAGACAATAAGCATCACACAGTAAGCGTTAATAATTATATTCTATGTGTGCACATAATATTACGGAAGTTTGAGGACGGTTCACCATCAATCTATGTACTACATGGTCACTCTTACATGTTCAGTATAGGGTAAGTATCATTCATGGTGTATTATTTGTGATTGTAATTGTAATAAATATAACATTAAGGGCCCGTTTTAGAGGTTTTAGATAAAGTTCTAGATAGCTATGTGATATATAATGCTATAGAAAAGTATTCAAATATTTATTGCTATCCAGAACTTAATCTTAAGTGAATGCGACGACTAGAAGCGGGAAATTCAAGTATAAAATAGGTTTTTCATGTTTTATCTAAGTTAACATTCAATATGAGGCGTGATCTTATGATTGGCGGTTATAATATCCCAAAGTAATTTCTGATGTCCTTGTTTAACTCCGAAACTTCTTACAATTGAAATGTAACTGTAAAAAACTTTTTATTGCGAAATATCATAGTTTCGACAGTGATGAGTTCATGAAAATCAGCTCACTGGTTTAGGGGTGAAAGTGTAGCAGACAGACAGAGTTACTTTTGCATTTATAATATTAGTAAGGATAATTTGGACCCAAGTCACGGACTTAAAAGATCAGATACGTCTTTAAAACTGAATCTTGCTGAAACATTCAAATAAAAGTTTCATTCAAGCAAAATCAATAAATCTTTTGGGATAGCAATAACAAAAAGATAATAGTCCAATAAAATACCAGTTCAGCAAACATTAGATATTACATTCGATGTCTCGATGACCAAACCATCGATTTTCAGTGTCGTTACATTTTTGTTCCGGATAAGTAGTAAAAATCGTATTAAGTAAATATTACCAAAACTTTAAGAGAAAAACGTGTGATTTTTGAACAAAGCTAGCATATTAAGAGTTTCCCTGGTTCCAGATAAACTTCTAGATAGCTATCTAACAGATAATTAAGTCAACATGAAAAAAAAAAACTATGGCGTTATCTGTCATATTTCTATCTAAAACTTTATCTGGAAGTGTGTGTTTTTTTGTAATTAAGGGACAATAACTAATGAATTAAATTATCTCTTAAACCATTCATCAACTTGATAATTGATACCAATCTTATTAAGATTGAATACATTTATCAGACTTATCACCTAACACTTCATCACAGCAAAAAGTCTCAGCCATTCTCTCTAAATCCACAAAAAAACAATCTAAACCCATTAGTTTTTGTTATTGTAAAAACTACACCAATTTAGCGACAAACCTAGTCATTTATCAGAATGTCATATTTCAAATACTGTCAGTCACACATGCATTGAACATAAAATTTCGAAGCACGTTCACACAGAAGCAGTTACGCAATGTAATCGAAGCAAATGTACAGAAGCCAGCAGACTTACCTACCCAAATCTGTCTAATTTTACCAATCGAACATTAACCTTCCACTATTGTGATAAGGTTGAAAATCTATTGAAGAAATTTGACAGATTGTGGTAGGTTGATGTACTGTCTGTACTCGTTTGAGTACAAGAATGTGGGAACATCAATTATGGCTTGAATTTTTAATGCAAGTTACCACGTTTTGAATTACAATAAGCACATTTTAATGACAGTTGTACCTAAGTTTTGTTGTTGTTGTTTCATAGAAGTTGTTATCATAAGTTTAAAATAATGGATGTTGGATGGGTGTAAGCAGTTATAGACTTCAGTTTCAACCAATAGTTTAATGATAGTAGATAAGTCAAAGTTTAAATAAGAAAAGACTGCCAGATAAAGTTCTAGATAGCTATCTGAGAGATACTGCCATAGAAAAGTAGTCAACATTAAAAACATTAGTATGGCAGTATCCATCAGATAGTTGTCCAAAACCTTACCTGGAACCTGTGAAAGTTAGATGTTTTTAGGTTTTTTTGGTGTTAGCTATTTGCCATGTTGTGGCAGTGATCAGTCACTATTTGAAAAAAAAAACTGCTTGCTATGAAAATAAAGTCGGGTACAGTCCAACGAGGTATTTTTGAAATTACATTTAAAATATTATCCACTAAACATTTAAGTAGCTAGTACTATTTCAAGACACATTCTCTGCATACAAAACACTTCTAAAATCCATCGCAACATATGGTGGCTGAAGGAAAAGTGGACCCATTTCACTCGGATCAAAGCCTTGGAGATGAAGGATTTATTTGAGTAATGGTTCTGATCGCAGCATTATACAGGGCGGCATTCAAACCGTTAGGACGTTTCGCACGTAGGATTGACGCTTCAGTTGGTTACATACATAATTTTGTTGGGATGAGTGTGAAATTGGTATCGAAGGACCAGTTTTTAAATTTGGTCCTTCTACTTTTAATTAGTAAATGTGATGCGATGTTCTGCTCTTTAAATGTTACGACTTGAAACTTATTTTGATAAAATTTGGCATACAGGTACATAGATATGTCGCAGCCAACCAGTTGAATTAGCCAGCCAATTGGATGCCTAGGCGGTTAATAAAACGTCGACATCCAATTAAATAGCGGAAAATCAACTAGGCAAGTGACTGAAGAAAACGTTTAACTAGATGGCCAAACGTCATTTAGCCATTAGGTATTGGCTAGCTAATTAAACCAGTTGGCTGAGACATGTAAGTATATGTCGCAGTCAAATGATATAATCCGCCGTATTACATTACGGTCAGCCGTTATTAAAAGCAGGGCCGTTATGTATTACGGAGTTTTAAATTGTAGATTGTGAACTTGTAGTTTTTTGCAGCAGGCATGATTTCTACCACGGCTACGGCGCTGCAGGGCTCCGGCGGTCCCACGCGATTTTGAATTACACTCTAGGGGTAGGGCAGACAAGACTACGTGAAGTCGGATTTACCGCAGTTCGCCATTAAAACCTAACTTTCATCAAATTTTTAGGACGGCTGGCCGTAATGTAACACTGCGGATTATACGATCAGACTGCGACATATACTTGGCGGGATTGAATTTAGTCATTTTAAACGGGCTGATTTTCAATACGCCATGTTGTTAAACGTTGAAAGATTCTAGTTCAATCAGTTATCAGCCTAGGCGTACAGTTGGATGTCGACGTTTTATTAACCGCCTAGGCGTTCAATTGGCTGGCTAATTCAACTAGTTGGCTGCGACAGATACATAAGTAGACTAAAATGTGAAAAAGTAAATAGAGCTTGTTTTTTCCTGTTATCTTATAAATAGTTTCTAAATTCTAAAATAGTAGTTCTTTTTCGGTATGATACTGAGATCAGGCTCGCGGTCATTTGCTATCGCTAAGCTCATACTCGCAAGTTTGTAAGCCAGCTTGGCAAGTCAGGTTAAATAGTTTGTTATAATTCATCTATTTTCGCTATAAATCCATAGCTACTAATACATCAAAAATATTATCACAAATAGTGTAAACATGAAAGATTATATCGTGATTTCCCTGTAACCTCACCTTATTTTGTTTGTGAATCAATTCGCAACTAATTCCGGATTCCGTTCGCGGATTTCCCGCTAAGTTAGACGAACATGTTTCCAAGTTATACTTTTTTCTGTATTCCGGGTCTTGTTAGTGTGTTTTGACTTTTGATTAAAGGAAATGTGAACATGAATCTTTTGTGTCATTTGTAAAGGATTTAAGATTTGTAGAAAGATACATATCTATGTAGTTGGCTGTAACGAATTGATAGGTTCCAATTTGTCGAACTAACTTCCTTGGTAAGTTGCTGCCTTAGACTAAAATTTTACCAATCCAGATGATTATTATTTTGTATTTTCTGATATTTCTTCGCGCACAACGCAACGCTGTGGTTTACTGATCGAATGTCCCATTGTCATTACGTCCAGAGATTGATGATGGAAACCCTGATAAATCTAGGGGAACTCTCGATACTTAAATTCAAGCAGACTTAAGTATATGTCTGCTGATAATAAACAAAAAAGGCATAGAGTTGACCTGATGATGGAGACGACAGAGTCCCACTATTAGAAAAAACCTTGACATAATTTTCCAAACTAACTGAAACTTGCAAAGTTCTGTAACAACTCGGTGTTACGTCATTAATCTCTGTACGTCAGAACTACAAATCAACCATCGGTGACGTCACACTTGCGACCGATCGGATTTATGATGTGTTTCCGTAACAATATGTGGGTAGTTGAATATAAATAGGTCTGAAGTAGCGTTTTATTAGGGAAATCTATTGTTTGCGGATGAAGGTATACCATAGAAGGTAACTGTCATTTGTTTTTTTACAGACGACAGCAGGTCAACGTATACGAATCTGTCAAATTTTACCAGTCAAACATTAACCTACCTCCACTGTGATAAGGTTGAAAATCGATTGCAGATTTTTGACACATTGTGGTAACTTGATGTGCTGTCGTCTGTACATGATAGGGTTTATTTGTGGGGTAGATGTCTGTGTGCGTGTGTATGTTTAAATGAATTTTGGATGTGTATATTTTTTAATATTTTTATTAAAAAATAATTGTAATTGACACTTACCTTCTGCAGCTACCTTCATTCTTGTAACATAGGCTTTACATTTTTTTTTTTATTATAATCCTTTTACAGGTTATATTTATTTTATTCATTTACAATAATAAAATATGTACACTTATTTACAAGGTTATAAAAAGTATATAAAAAAGATATTTACAAATTAAATCTAAAAAAGAACTATTAAAATGCATCAAAAAATTCCTCCCCATCGCTATCTACCGGGAGCGTGCCCAAAAGGCTGGCAGCATTGCCTCGCTGGATGGCAATAAACATTTAAGTTAGTAATCTGTAAAAAAAATCCCCCTTACGGTAAAATCTGCTGTAAAACATACAAATATTTTGTTATTGACATAAAAGGAATTAAACCTAATAATAGCAGCAAAAATAGCATAGAATTAAGTAAGCAGAACAATCTGCAAATATTGCAATCCCACAATTAACCGATTTAGAAATCGAATCAGCGAACCTACACAAAGAAACTTCTAACCACAGAACTATCGCGAAAAATCTCATCTATATAAAATTGTCAAGTAAAAGATTTCACCATTTATTTCTATATTAATTAAGAGCTTTCGATTCAATCAAACAAATTGAATTTGTTCTCACAATTGGAATTTAGAAGCCTTGACATCTTTTTCGGATTTTTTTTCTCACATTTTCACAAGTCGGTTTCTTTTACAAAGATTTTTTGAAGTCGTGAAAAAGTTGTACCTATTCAAATTCCAAAAATAGACACGTTTTGTGGATAGCTTTTTAAATCACGCGCTTTTAAACTAACATGGTTTAACAATGGTTTCACAGCAGCGAATTTTTTGCTCGATTTTGGGGTAAAGATTTCTCCAAGCTGGGGGACACTAGCTTCTGACAGCGGGTTTGCACGCTAAAACTTAAAATCCCGTTTTTTCCCGTTCCCGTGAGAATTTCAGAAAATTACTTCGCGTGGGAGTCTTAAGATGAACCTTTGTGCAAAATTTCAGCTTTATAGGTTCCCGGCTTTGGGCCCTGCGTTGATGAGTCAACACTTTGATTTTTATATGAATATTTTTTTTAGTTTCGGAGATGCTACTGCCCAACTCCGAGTAGGGCATTTAATATCCAACTTGATGCTGTGTGGTGGTTATACAGTCACTAGTCGGTCACCAGAGCCTCGTCCGTTTTTTAGCAGGATGCATCACGGGCACGTGAGGTTGGCAATTAGGGTAAGACGGTGTTCTACCTTGACTTGTATTACCTAATATCACCAAGCACTTGAATTGTATAAATTAACCATTTTTAGCTTTTCTTTTTAGCTTAAATATTGTATTGTATAATTAATTAAATCATTGCATTAGCTTCACTTGCATTATATAACTTTCTCGGCGATAGCTTGTGCCTACATAATGTACTACTTGTGAAAACTATTGTAAACACGTTCTTGCCGGTTCTTCTCCATGAGACCCACTTCTTGGAACCGTGCAACTAGCTTGACGTTTCATAAGAGCTTTTATAGGCCTATTTGAAATATATTTTTTTGATTTGATTTGATGTTCGTTTTTCTCTTTACGCCTCACTACTGTTTACATCAAGGGAATCTAGCTGTTTCACATGTATTTACCCGCGTTCTGGAGGAACTTCTTCCCGCATCCAGAAAATAAGTAGCCTATACATATATATAGATTATTCTGATACATAAGCTATATTACTGCCAACTGCCTCGTTGGTCTAGTTGTCGCATAGCCGACTGGTGATCACGAGGTCTCGGGTTCGATTCCCGGGACGGGCCGAAATCGCTTTGTGGGTTTTAGAAACTTTCACAAAGCAGCCCGGAGTTGGAAGTTGGTGATTGATACACCCGTGCATCGGAGAGCACGTTAATGTCGGTCCTGCGCCTGATCTCTCACCGGTCGTGTCGGATTGCCGTCCCATCGGGTTATGAGAGTGAGGGAATAGGGAGTGCACCTGTGTCTGCGCAAATGCTTGTGCACTATAATACGTCCTGCGCAGCTGGCTGATCTCCATATATGAGAACAGCCGCCGTAGCCGATAATCGGCTAGGAGGCCATCATTACTGCCAAGTTTCATTAAATCCGTCTAGTAGTTTTTGTGTGAAAGAGCAACAAACATAGATACATACATCCTCACAAACTTTCGCATTTATTGTGATATTAGTAGGATAATAAAAAAATGCTGCAAAAGTGCTGTACAGATGACAGCAAGTCAACGTATAGGAATCTGTCAAATTTTACCAATCGAATATTAACCTACCCACTATTGTGATAAGGTTAAAAATCGATTGTAGAAATTTGACAGATTGTGGTAACTTGATCTTTGATCTTGATCTTGTCTGTACTTTAAATAATAAATAAATCAAAGTAGAAACAGAGTCTGTCACTTTAAAAGTCCTAAGTTTTACCGAAATACGTGTGGAGCATCATTAAAACCCAGTTTTAAAGTTGCCAAACTGAATCCTATAATATCTAGACTTTTAATAGTTTCAGAACAAAAAGTTTTTCAGAAAAAATCTCGATAAAAATGTTACACTCCAAACTTTTGCCATAAATAAGGCTTTTTTATCGATATTCGATGAAATTTCGTTATGTAACCTCTAGTTAGTTAACTTGTACTTGCTGAAGGCTTTGTTTCAGGATTGTTAAATCTTTTTAGATCTTGTTTAAGTAAAAACTATAAGGTGGTTTTAACAAAGCATGTGTTGCGTGCGGTCCACGGCCAATGGCTGTGCTTAAAAATATCAAAATTCAAAATATAGCAATCATTTTTAAACTTTTTTTTACATTCATCTGTTTGTTCGCTACAAACTCAAAAAACACTATGCAGCTTTCATGATAGATAGTTATTCATAGCGAACGTTTAGTTATAGGTAAATATGCGTACCCCCAGAGCCGACTGGGCGGGCTACTATTATTTTTGATAAGCAGTCAAACGCAGAACATCAAAATTATTGAAAAAGAATGACAATTCCTAATTAAATTATGAACCTTAATCCCCCACAATAAGACACATAACACCAATAACTCAATAGACATTAATATATCAAGACAGTTCGTTTCCCATTATCGTAACTCTAGTCCAAGTGGCAGCGTTGCGTCTAGGCAATTAAACTTCAATGTCCCCCGGCTCCGCCTTGAAAACCGCAGTAAATTAGAACGACGAGATTACTGAAAGCGTTACAAACTCGGATTTGTAGTTTCGCTAAAAGATTCTTGGAATTACTTAGAATTTTCTTTTTATACCGAGATTTTTTTTTAAGGTTACAGATTGAATTTTGACACAATTTATGTATATGGAGATAACGTAGGATATGAAAATCTATCGATAGTTTTTTTTTATATCGATGGGAATTCGTCTGTATGACCCTCCCGCTGTGGGTGACAGCGGGAGGGAGTGTCAGACTTTTACTGACTAAAACCCACCGTGTTCCTTCGGGAGCCCTTTGTGCGCCAGGGCCGCGGTAACTCTTTCGAACAACCCGCAGCCCCTACAGGCTCTGCATAGCATATAGACATATGCTGCCTTTTTACAGGTGCCATTATTTAGGCGACTGAAAGAGTCCTTATCTAAAGTCTCCTTTTGATTGTTTTGTATTTCACTAAACCCATTTTTGATGCCCGTGTATCAAGCGCAGACTATCTTATTTAATACTTATTCCAACACATATCTCTTTTCTAGTAACTACATAGACAAGACATCAATACAGATTCCATTAGAACCAAATCGATCACAAAACTGATTACATAATAATCGTTCCTAACTATCGTGATCGGTGTACTGTGACGAAAATCAATTAGCTAACATCGATTAATCACTAGTGCAGTGTACAGAATCGATTTATCACAATATTCGATTGTCGATCAATCGGATTGAATCTAACGTTGATTTATTTGAATGTGATAGTTGACGTCGTGATATATTTCGATGACATTTTGAATTTAGAATTGACATTTAAATCATAAATCTTGGTCAAAATCTTGTATGATAGAACTTTTAGGCTCAAGTTCACCGATAACATAAACGCCCCTTTTTCTTAAATAAATTCTTTACTACGATTTTTCACGGTTAATTTTTAAAGTGAACAGTTATTTGAAAAACGGACGTTTATATTGTCGGTGAAAATGGGCCTTAAGCTGTGATTTATTTGCTAGTTCATGTAATGAAAATCATTAAAATGTAATTTGTCCTTTTTGTAGTACATTGTAAGTATAAAATAACTTATGGCACACTATTAAAAAAAACCGGCCAAGTGCGAGTTGGACTCGCGCGCGAAGGGTTCCGTACCAAGCTGTATTTCCACGCTTGAGTAACAGATGGCGTTGTATTCAAATTGCACTGTCTTTATAATTTATTGTATGGGGACCCCTTAATATATAACTTTTTTTAATTTTCAGTATTTGTTGTTATAGCGGCAACGAAAATACATCATTTGTGAAAATTTTAGCTTTCTAGCTATAACGGTTAATGAGATACAGCGTGGAGACAGACAGACAGACAACGAAGTCTTAGTAATAGGGTTCCGTTTTTACCCTTTGGGTACGGAACCCTAAAAAGGCAAAGGGGTATGCTGAAAATCACACATACATAACACGTTCAAAACAGGATAAACCGCTAGTATTTCTACTTAGGAAGGCAATATCGTAAAGTACTGAGCCGAACATTACTTACGATTCTTAAAAACAAACGATGCAAAACAATCTCGATATATAGGTCATTGTCCAGCAAAATACGATTTCAAATCGATAAGTTTCGAAGTTACGATTCAATCGGGGACAGTTCTCGCTAACGTGTATTTAAGGTTCTCTTAGTTCCGATTTATTCCGCTAGGGGCGTGGTGGTAGGAGTTATGGTAAGCTGTGAGGGGTGATTTTTCAGTCAACTTGTTTTGTCTGAATAAATTCTTCAGATTAATATCTTTATAGCTAAACCTTGTTGTTATAAACTTTTAATGTTTTGTCTCCTGAAAACGGGTGAACAACTTATTTGAGTGTTAATGTACATTTGTTTGTTAATTGGCTTGAACGCGTTATCCGCAGGAATTATTGAAGCAGGAAAACAATAGGCTAAGGAACATTCACTTGCGGTTACCTAGCAGACATATCGAGATTATAAGCTACTTTTAATTGCGATGAGCGATATTCCCATAGGACGTGGGTGAAACCGTTCTAAGTAACCGTTCTTGGCTAAGACTTGTATGTACCACTGAACTAGAATTTGCCAACAGCTTATATCTATACTTACTTATATTATAAAGAAATAAAATTGTTGGTAAATTTGTAAGTTTCCTTTTGGTAATCTCTGGAAGAAATGAACCAATTTTAAAAATTGTTTTACTGGCAGAAGGATACATTATTCGTGAGTGCTATAGGCTATTTTATTCGGGTACGGGCAGTATTTCCCACGGGATGCGAGTGAAACCGCGGGAAAACGGCTAGTATATTGATAAAATTGTTTCCAGCGAACACCTCTATATTGAAGCAACTAGAAAAATCTATGAAAAATGTAAAACACTAGTTCCAAAAGTAATTTCGATAACAATACAGAGCAAACTATTTCTACAAAATATAAAATGGAGAAATAATTCATAGTTAATAGTGTTTGCATTGATTGTGGTCCCCAAGGAAAGTATTTCCAATCAGGATGTCAGTTACTATATCATAAAAACTACAAGCAATATAGAACTCTAGTTCCTTCAATATAAAGTTCAATTTCCTTTGAACGTTCCATGTAAATGCACGGATAGCAAAATTTGTTTTTTCACCCATCCTCGCTTGGTTTTGTTTGAAAGAATTTTATTTTCCAAACAAATAAATGGTTGAAATATTTGTTCTGAAGTACTTCAAAAATGCAGACCTTTTTCAACTGTACCTGTGTAAGTAATTAAATAAAAAACAATTTGGTGTAAGCCTTTTGAAAACGAGTGAAAAGCTAAATGAAGAGTGGGCCAGTTTTTTTTCGTTTTGGTATTAAAAGTTTGTCTATCCATGTGTGACCGATAGATGATAGGTTTAAAATTGTTTGATGTCAATTGAATTTTATTTATTTATATATTTTATATATTTATTATAGTAAAGAAAAAAATTTACTGTTAGTGTTTCTGAAGCATTCTAAATACAATAAACCTATGTGCTTTTTATCAGTGCTTAATTAGACTAATCGTGCAACATTATTTGCACAGCCTGTTCCCAACTACATTGGGTCGGCTTCCAGTTTACCTAAATGCAGCTGAATACCGGTGTCATTCTGGGTAGAATGACTGGTCTGAATAGAATGACTGGGTAGAATGACTGCCTATCTGACCTCTTCAATCCAATTGCACGAACAACCTATTACCCCTCAGTAAGACTGGTTGAGCTTTCATGCTACTAATCCCTAATAATCCCTAATATCGTAAACCTCAACACTTAAATCCAAATCTTATAAACACGAAAATCATAAAGGAATCCTTAATTAATACCTAATACCTTGGGAGATATTCGCAGCCCCCACCTTGGAGGGACATCGTTCCTTAATAGCAATTCCTTGCGTAGCTCGAGTATCATCCGAGTGCTCGAGGATTTTTTCTCCACGCCCTCACCAAGCACGTTCAGATTCAACAATTTATAGACATTACCCTTTAAGATTACCATTGGAATTTGTTTGACTGAATTCAGAAGAGCCATTCTATTCGTTTTATGTTTCGTCGAAAGGGTTGGTATACTCTTAGGAATTATTCGGCTATTAGACTCCGTATGTCTTCTACGGGGATTTTTGGAATTGTTTGTCTGCTCTATGATTTTAGAGAATTTGTTGAGAATATAAATTCCAAGAATGATTGAGATGTTTCGAATTGACTTTGAAAAGTCTCGGTCAATAATTATAATTTATTTTTCGGTCTGGCATTTCTTAGAAATAATAGAAAAAATTATGTAACTACGTAACAATTTTGTTCAATTACTTAATGAGCCCACTAACAAATTAAAGAATCCCAAACTTCTTTCAAAACATTCTAAAAATATAACATGATAAAGGAAAACATCGAGATTGTTAGCTAAAATTCAGAAGACGCAAATTAATTAAAGTATCAAGTTTGGTGTCCGTCGCAGGCCAAACGTTCCGAAATACTCGAGAAGTCTCGACTTACCGAATTTTCTTTATTTATAATGCTGGCCATTCATAACATGTCAGAAGATGACGTTCTAATGTTCCAAAAAGGGGTTCAAAATGATAAATGATGAAAAAAAACAAATTCTGTAAAGAAAACAAAGACAAAAGCAAGTCAGAACCAAAAACTGGTTTTCCAGATAGAGCGGCGCGGAAAATATTTTCATCGTTAGAAGTCGATGTATGTTTCTCTCTCAATATCAGAAATAGGCTTAAAATACTGCATGGCTTAAGCTTTCATTGGACATGAATTAATAGGACTAATTATTCTTTGACTATTCACCGTCCTTGGGCATAGGACGGTGAATAGTTAAAGAATAATTAGATCTTCGGAAATCTGTCCTTTTTGGAAGGTGGTTTGACTCGTGCCGGCAACTTTTCACAGACTTTCTCCATTTTTGAGAGGGCGAATGTAATTCATCGCTTTGCTTCAACTAGATAGCGAACTTTAGAATTCGGTTCATGTGTTTACGTTACATTGTTCTTTTCTTATGTGAAGTTGCCAAAATAACATACTCTCGCTTCTGTTACGACGGAGAAATTTTTGTTGTGTTTACAAACATTTATACTGTTGATGGTTTCTTGCTTGACTAGCGTTATTTTGATACGTATGGAATATTATTAGGTATAGATAATATCTCTACGGTGGATAGATTATTGGAAAGGTAATGTGACTAAATAGAGTATTTTTATGAGGTGATAATTACGAGATAAAAAAAACCGGCCAAGTGCGAGTTGGACTCGCGCATGAAGGATTCCGTACCATTATCTATGAAAAATGAACGTATCTGTTACCTACAACTAGCCAAAATACAAACATTTTTATAAACCGCAAATTATAACTTTGGTTTTCATACAAATGTATGAATAACAAAGTTATAATTTGCGGTTTCATACGTTTATTGTAATTTTTAGTAAGTATTTGTTGTTATAGTGGCAAGGAAAATACATACTTTGTGAAAATGTCAACTTTCTAGCTATCACGGTTTATAAAATACAGGCCTGGAGACAGGCAGATAGACAGACAGACAACGAAGTCTTAGTAATAGCGCCCCGTTTTCCCTTTTGGGTAAGGAACCCTAAAAAGACATGCTGCGCCGACTCCAATGAGACAAATTAGGATAAAAGTAAGAAATTAATGATGATTTTTCTAGAGCATACATGTTTTTCGAAGATTTACTTACATCTTGTATTTAAATATTTATGCCAAAATGAACAGAACCTTAAGACCTAAGGGCTTTTACACTTTACGCGTCAGAGTGGTGACATCGTGAGAGATACACTTTCGACTTTCAGGTTCATATTAAAATGAGGTTAATTCAATATTTTATAGGCCAAAACTGAAACAGACAGAAGGTTAGAAACCCAGATTAAACTTACACAGTAATAAACACACATAATAACACGTTTCGTGTGGTTTATAGAACACAAACATTGAGGTTAGTATCGGGGTTGTTCTTGTAGATATTATACTTGTATGTTGCTTTGAAACTAGTTGATATATCCTGTTATGTATAGTTGTGTATATTTATGTTGTACGTATTTATGTTTGTGTATGATAATGTGGGTCAATCTTAGAGTATACATTAGTAACCTATAGAGTGATAATGTCATATTAATTCCATTGTGCCGAACGGGAGCAGGTGTGTTATCTGTGGTAAAACGTTTTGATAGTGATGTTCTTAAGATGCAGCAAGAATATCGATAGTTAGAATTATAACATTAACGTAACTTAATTATTGTTTTGGTTTAATAATAATTGTAAAATAAAATAGCGAGTTGAGTAATGATACCTATAGTCCATTTTAGTAGGAACTTAAATAAAGGTAATTAATCTTGATAGGACTTTTTACACAAATACCAGACAAATACCTACCTACATTAGTATTAGTACTGGCTATAATGGAATTATTTTGTATTGTAGTATTTAGGTACAGACGACAGCAGGTCAACCTACCCGAATCTGTCAAATTTTACCAATCAAACATTAACCTTCCACTTTTGTGGTAAGGTTGAAAATCTATTGATGAAATATGATAGATTGAGGTAGGTTGATGTGCTGGCGTCTGTACCTATAACCTTCTCCTAAGTCTGAACATACTATGCTGAAAACCATCAAATCAGCATCAAAATCGGTTCAGCCAAACGTGAGGTAATCGCGTTCATACATACAGTCAAACTCATGATGTAAGAACC
>NWSH02000296.1:6579587-6606025 GCA_002382865.2 Heliothis virescens | reverse complement strand
CCTTAGACTCAGCACGACTTTGTCTAGATTTCATTACTCTTTAGAGATAAACAAGCAGCTTCAGCGAGAATTGGCTAGTTTTTTACAGAATGTTTTTGGTGGGATTTCACTTCTTTTTGTAGAAACGTGAGCTTATTGATATCTATCTAAGGTGTTATGTTGATTCCTCTAATAGTTTGGTTGGGCCCTTGTGTTTTTTAATCCGGGTCACCAGGTACTCCAGATCTTCGATTATCCTAGTTTTTGTAGTTTTCCCAATATGTGGTCATTAAATCCTAACTCTGTTCCAAATTTCAGCTCTCTGACTTTATGGGAAGTACTAGTTCTATTTTGAGTGAGTGTCGTAAATACAAAACTTTGCTTTCGCTTAACTTCGGAATTAAATGACCTACAAACTTGAAATTCTCGTTTTTACGTATGTGATTATAGCTTTCTAGATGATGAAAATTTCGGCGTTCAGGTATAATCCAGAGGTTCTCAAACAGGGGCCTGAAAATGCGTCGAAATGGTTCCAGTAAAGGATGGTACGGCAGTGTTTGCTTTGCGCTCGACTTGGCAGGGGCACTGCCGTGCCCCCAAATTCAATATCATACTATTATCATAAATGTGAAAGTTTATGGTAATGTATGTATGTTTGTTACTCTTGCACGCAAAAACAACTGAATGGATTTTGATGAAATTTGGCAGCAATATAACTAATACCTATATCACAATAACAAATAGGGTATATTTTATCCAGGTGCGGGTAGTAGAAACCGCTGGCTAGTTAGATAAATTCACACGAGTTTCGATGAATGATGTGAAAATTCATAATCAACTTTTAATTAGTACCTAGATAATTTCACTGAAACACGACATCATAACTACTTTATAAATCTAAAACTGAAATTACAGTTTTTTTTAAAAAGTCTCACTTCGCAACTGAAATAATTTCAAAGGCAAGGAAATTTTGCTTTATTTACTCTCTGTCTACGTTCATTAAGTTTCTTTCAAAACACTTAAATTATTCATTCGCTGTTTTTAGTTCCTCGTAATTATTTACTGCTCAAATGAGCCCTGGGACAGTTGAGGGCCTCCTTAATATTTCAAAGCTATTTAGCCTTTCGACCTTCAGTTCTAATTAAGCTTTTTAAGTAATTGTTTTTATTTTTTTGTTGTTGTTAAACTAGAAAACAAACCTCTTTTCCTTTTATATTGGACTCAAAGTTCGATTCCCAAGTCATGTTGAAATCGCTTTGTGGTTTTTGGAAACTTTCACAAAGCATGCATTCCCGCATTCCTGCGCCTGATATTTCTCCGGTGTTGTCGGATTGCCGTCCCATCGGGCTATGAGAGTGAAGGAATAGGGAGTGCATCTGTGTCTGCGCAATTACTTGTGCACTATGTCCTGCGCAGCTGGCTGATCTCCTTATAAGAGAACAGCCGCTGTGGTCGACAATCGGCCTTGGACGTCATTGCCATTATATAAAGAAAGTACTAAATGGTAATTTTAGTATTTCACATTTTTGCGGTAAAACGACTTTGTTTAAGAAATTGTGAAACTGTGTTAGCTTTAATCAGACAATTCGTATTTAAAGTCTAAGATTAAATGGTTGGAAACAACGGTTACTGAAGAAATGGGGAAGGAGGCAGTTTGCATTTAGTTTTTATGGGGGAAACGGGGAACACGAAGCTTTCTGACCTTGACCTTTCAGTGTGTGTTGGAATTTGTCCTTGAATTTGTAGTAGCATGGTATGCTTAGAAATGCGTAGTTTTATTCAAAATTACACCAAATATATGTAGATATTATACCATATTATGTTTATTTGTATCTCGTATCATATAATTTGGCGGAAAAAAATCTGGGATAGGTATTATAGAAATGTTAGCACGTAATTTATTACTGTTTATTAGAGTGAGTACAGGTGCCAACATCAACCTGTCCTCAATCTGCCTTTCTTCAATAGATTTTCAACCTTATCATTATAGTGGAAGGTTAATGCTGGTTGGTAAAATTTTACAGATTCAGGGAAGTTGACTTGCTGTCGTCTGTACCTAGATTAGAAGAAACATTTGTGTGCATCATAGTGCCGCACAGTGTTGCACATCAGTGGAATTGTGCCTCTAGAACGACAAAAATACATATGATTAATGAAACTAATTTCCACAATTCCATATTAAGGTTTCTGTACCCAAAATTTATAATGGAACCATATTATTAAGACTTCGTTGTCCGTCCGTCTGTCACCGGGCTGTATCTCATGAATCATTTCTGTTGCCTGCTGTTTCTTTCTTCTTGATTTCTGTTGCCGCTAAATACTGAAAACTAGAATCAAACAAGTATTTTAGGGGGCACCCATTCATCAAACGTATTTTTTTATAGATAAGCATACGGAACCATTCCTGCTTTATCCGACTCACAAATGGTCGGTTTTCTTTATCAAAGCTCACCTGCAGATTTTTAAAATTTTTCGCACTAAAACTACCACTCAAATCAGACATCAAAAGCACAGAACATAACTCAAAATGTGGTTAAATCTGTCTGTTTGCGTAGGTAACATTACAGCGTCATTAGGCACAATCGTAGCGCCCAGTCACGTGCGCCGTTGCTTGTATATTGCGGGTTTTTTCTCTTGCATCCCTAATAGTGGGGGAATTAAGCCGGCGATGGATGTGGTAATACTTATTGTACCTACAAATTGTCTATACTTTCTATGGATACCAAAGCCTGAGTCAAGGTGAAAGAAAAAGTCTTGAGGACACCTGGGGGCTATTCACGTACTCGCGCTCGCCAAGCTGGTAAGGGTACGATCCCGCGAGTACGGCAAAAGATAAGAGAAGTAAACATTGGCAATGTTTTTTAAACCCTTTAGCGCAGTGTCAGGCTCGTTATTATGCACGTTATCCTAAATATTACGTTAAGAATAAATTAAGATTGGACAAGAAAAACTTATTATTAAAACCTATTATAGGTTCAAATATTTTGACAAAGCTGTAACATTTTAATAAAATTCAGCGTGTTTCATAGCCACACGCGGGAACAGCGTACCGAGCGCGCGGATCGAATGAAAAACGCGCTCATTACTGCGTACAAGTGTTACGTCTAACGAATTTGTTCACTATTGTTCTTTTGATGCCAGTTCTATACTCGATTATGTATCGATTATATGTTCTTATCGATGTTTTTAATCGATATTAGTATCTAGGTTTTTGTATTTTCCTGGCGATTATTTTATATGGGATAGTGCCGATAAGAACTTACTGCGTACAAGTGTAGCGTCTAACGAATTTGTTCACTATTGTTCTTTTGATGCCAGTTCTATACTCGATTATGTATCGATTATATGTTCTTATCGATGTTTTTAATCGATATTAGTATCGTGTTTTCATATGTTTTCTGGCGATTATTTTAACTTGGATATTGAAGATAAGAATTTTCTCTATCTATTGGGCTAGAAAAATTGATACTTTGTTTAATACAAGCTTTGAAGTGTCTTGACTGATTAAATTAGATTTTTAACCAACTTCCCAAAAAAAGCTCAATTTGCTTTTTTTTAAATAATAAACGAGAATGAATTAGCCATTTTATTTGAGTTGCCAATTAAGGCTAATAAATATTATAAAAAGTTACGGGATACAATTTTTGCAACACAATTGCAGATAATACCTAAACCAAAAATATTTCATATTTTACCGAAACTTACAAGAAAATGTCAGTGTTACCGCGGGCAATAGCTAGCTCTTAAACGAGGATATGACAAAAATACCCTAAAATGACCAACATATTGCATTATGTAAATAAAATTGAATCATAAAACCCAATAATTAAGCCACGCGGCAGCCATAATAAGCAACCGGGAAATAAAAACGAAAATGTTATAGTACCCACATAATTTGAGTACAGGTCAAATGGAGAAATATGACACTTTGGAATGTTACTCGAATAATTTAAGAAAAATTCTATAACGTAGGTAATATTGTGGAATATAACATTGAAAATTTTATACAGTACAAAAATATTGTAAATTGCGATTGTTAATGCCACAAACTGCCTCGTTGATCTAGTGGTCGCATAGCGCGACTGCCGATCACAGGTCTCGAGTTCGATTCCCGGGTCAGGGCGAAATCGCTTTGTGGGTTTTAGAAACTTTCACAAAGCAGCCTGGAGTTTGGAAGTTGGCGGCGTACAACCCCGTGCCTGGGAGGGCACGTAAAGCCGGCGTCCTCGAATGCTACTCAGTAGCAGTCGTATATAAATCCACGTCAGAGGCCGTCAGGCGGATTTGAGAAAACTCTGACACTAGGGCTTGTTAGGTGATTAACCCTGCAGCTCACTCGATAAGAAGAAGAAGTTAATGCCACATAAACAACAGACTTTTTACTGTCCGTTTCACAGGTTCCAGACAATGCCATAGACATATAGTCAAAATAAAAAAAAAACCTTGGCATTATCTGTCAATTAGTTCTCCAGAACTTTATCTGGAACATGTGTAACGGGCCCTTAATCTAGCAAGAATTACCGTATTGTATATTCCAGGCATATCGCAAAAACCCAAATTTTACAACCTCCCCGTAACGAGTACACTACGTGCCAAAATAACGGGAACACCTACGGTCACAATTTTAACTGCTCCTAAAGGAATATAAATTTCAATTTTAAAATCTCCATATTGCCGCGCGGTGTTTGCAAAAATGCGGAAAAGAATTCATAATGTATACATTTATTTGGCTTCCAGTGTAGTTGTGGGCCACCGTTGTTTATGACTAAAACTTGGTACTGTTGGAATTCGCGTGGTTATGCAAATAAGTAATGCAAAACGGCATAAGACTTTATTAAGCGAAAATGAACTAGTAGAGTAAATATATTTTTTGTGAAGGTATTTTTTTTGTGAAATAAGGGTATTTTTACCGTATTATCCTTTATTTAAATGCAAAGATCACTTGTGTTAGTTGTTTTGTAAATATCACATCTTTGCTCAATTTTGCTAAATAAAAAAAAAAGTAGCCTCTAGCTTCCCTCGATGTATGAACTATCTAACAGTGAAATAGTTTTTTAAACCAGATCAGTTCGAGCAAACTATTCATCTTTTTTTTTTAATTACTGAAGATAGTATAATAGAGAATATCTGACAATCCTATAATATCATCAATTACAACGCCAACTGCTTAAAACTAAGTGACAGCCCTAACTGTCCGAATGACCCTGTTTTAGTATGCAGTCAAGAATTTCACCCTGTTTAGTTTTGAATAATTAAGGGGATGTTATATTAGGATATTAGGATTTAAGGGGAGCATTTAGATAACGAAGATAATGAAGGAAATATTATGACTTAATTTTGTCATTAAATGTTAGGATGGCAAATAAAAAATCCGCATTGGATAAACAGCATCAGATTCATTATAGCATTTTTAATTACCTATTATGTAACTCATAAACTTCAACATTATCAAAAAATCATTCATTAAATAATAAGTATTCCCTAACTACATATAATTTTAATATCTTCCGCCAGCGGTTCCACCCGCTTTCCCGTGGGAACTACTGCGCGCACTCGGATAAAAACTAGCCTATAGCCTTCCTTGATAAATGGGCTATCTAACACTGAAAGAATTTTTCAAATCGGACCAGTAGTTCCTGAGATTAGTGCGCTTAAACAAACAAACAAACTCTTCAGCTTTATAATATTAGTATTGTAGTTCTTTTCGCAAGAAAGAAAAAAACCTGAAACATGCAGCACATACTTAGCTTCTTTCAGGTTATCTTCAAGACCTTGATTCCCGAAACCATAAATCATAATTATTCAGTCAAAATGACGTAACCCTATTAAAAATGATTGCTCGACTTGTGCCCAAGCTAAAACTTGAACGTCTAACTTAACAGACCCTTGTCAGCTGGTGTTACTTCATCAGATAACTTTGAAGGGCTACAGATAAGGGCTTAGTTCGTACTTATGTAAGTAACATTTTGTCCCTTTACAACATTTATATTAATTACTTGTTTTAGGTGCAGATTAGGTAGGGAATGGAGTGTTAGGTCAAAAAAGAAAAACTAATTTCTGTCAAATATTTTCCTTTCCTTTTTAGTGTGAGGTTGGTATTATTGACATTCCATTGGTTCGCGATTGTTATTGACACAGGCGAACATAAGGTTTCAACTGTCGATGAAGAATTCTTTGTAGTTTCAAAAATGTAAATATCATATTCACATGTTTAGTGTTCTTTCTAGAGGCCTACCTGACAGTCCAAATATTCATGTACTGACTAATACTACCTTTTTGTTTACGGCATGTTTCATTCACTAAATACTCCGTGTCCAAAGTTCAGTACGAAAGTTGGCGAAATTCCACAAAAACACTAAACTAGTGGTTTTTGTAAGGATTCAGAATCAACCACCGAATCCGGGCAAAGTTTTTACATTGCGGATTAGGGTGTAGATGTTTTATTTCACCGAGCGTGAGCTTTAGTTGTGTGTTTAAATGTACAGACGACAGCACATCAAGTTACTACAGTATGTCAAATTTCTGCGATAGATTTTGAACCTTATCACAATACTGGAAGGTTAATGTTTGGTTGGTAAAATTTGACAGATTCGTATACCTTGACCCGCTGTCGTCTGTACATGCACATTGTCTTGGATGCGTAATCCTGACAGCGATCAGTATCTAGTGGTCGACTCGCCTGTCGTACAGTGAATATATGCATGTGCAGACACCAGCAAGTCAACTTCCCAAATCTAACATTTTGTCCAATCGAACATCAATCTTCCACTATTGTGATAAGTTTGAAAATCTATTGCAGAAATTTGACAGATTGTGGTAATTTGATGTGCTGTCGTCAGTACAGACAACAGCAGGTCAACGTATACGAATCTGTCAAATTTTACCACTCAAATATTAACCTACCGCCATTGCGATAAGGTTGAAAATCTATTGCAGAAATTTGACAGATTGTGGTAACTTGATGTGCTGTCGTCTGTACTTGCATACTGTCTTTGTATGCGTAAGCTCGGAAGCGATCAGCAGTGGCAGAGTCACCAGTATTTTCCAATCGAAAAGTCACCAGATTTTTCCACTATTGTGATAAGGTTGAAAATCTATTGCAGAAATTTGACAGATTGAGGTAACTCGATGTGATGTCCTCTATACATGCAAATTGTCCTTGTAGGCGTAAGATTGAGAGTGAGTGAGTCGCCGTGTCATACTAAGACATTGACATGTACAATTATGCATACAAGCATGGCTAAGTCGCTTTCGTGTTACAAAAACATACTCACTGCGAATGCTCCAATGTTTTAGAAGGCACGATAAACTGGTGGGTCCCGGCTGGCATTTGACCATCTTTGGCAGTCGTTACGGGTACTCAAAAGCCAGAAAGTCTGAGTCTGACAACCATGTCTTTGGGTATCGGGTTGCCCGGATAACTGGGTTGTGGAGGTCAGACAGGCAGTCGCTCCTTGTAAAACACCTGCAGAAAACCACCTGAGAACCATCTCAGCTGCATCCGGCTAGACTGGAAGCCGACCCCAACATAGTTGGGAAAAGGCTAAAAAGTAAGGAAAAGTCTTTGAATTCTGATAGTAACTGGAATGTGTTTCTCTAGTAGTTTTATTTTGTACAGTTCGAAGCGTCTACTAAGCTTCGCATTCAGATTTTTTTTGGTCCTTTTGCAAATAGTAGTCAACGTGTTTTCTATTCTCTATTTTGGGGAATCCGTTATTGTTTTCGTAGCCGCTGCAACTTCTAAAGACCCGAATGACTGCAATTTTTTGAAAAACATAAAGAGTATGAAGATTAAAAGTTCTTGGAAAGAAAATTTGGAAATCGACGTGAAGTCGCTCAAAATGGAAACTGGAAAAAAATTACTTACGCTACGTTGTGTCCATTTTGAAAAAAATATTTTTGAATCCCACTATATAGTTAAACATATTGATCTCACATTAAGTATTTGCAATTCAAATAGTATTGGTAGTAATTATAGATTGCGCCATGTAAATTGCTCTACTTATCTCCAGCAATCGGTTTAAATTAGAATTTCTAATTGAACTGTTGTTACTGCAAACATGAAAAATGTAACAAGTAGAGTTACTTTCCTACGTGTTTGTTTTGTAGCAATTTTATTGGAATGATTAGTAAATACGATATGGCCTGAAGCTTTGCAATTAGAATATCTAATACTAGCCGTTTTCCCGCGGTTTCACTCGCGTCCCGTGGGAATTACTGCCCGTACCCGGATAAAATATAGCCTATGTCACTCGTGGATAATGTAGCTTTCGAATGGTGAAAGAATTTTTAAAATCGGTCCAGTAGTTTTTGAGCCTATTCATTACAACCAAACAAACAAACAAACAAACAAACAAACAAACAAACAAACAAACAAACAAACAAACAAACAAACAAAGTTTTCCTCTTTATAATATTAGTATAGATAATCCGCCAATTATATTTAGAGGTAGTATTTATGATCTCTGGCTTTCTTTAAGTTTATACAAATTTTCGTTTGATTCGGCCGTTCGTTTGTAAAAATTGTACGTTAAGATATAGACATTTTTTTTGCTTTATTGATAATTTATTTTAATAAAAAATAATAGTTAATTGTTGTCTATCACGATCTTTATCCAACTGATAGGAGAGATAAAATTAAATAAAAATATCAGTCCATCCTGACTCAGCATTCCATTCAATTTAAATAACAAAAATATTTTAAAAATTTAAATATTTTATTACTGTCCCATTTTTAATGCACCGCAGTGTAACAGAAAAAAAATTCCCAGCTCAACGAAACATCATGAACTTTTACGAATTGCTATAAAGTTGCAGTAAAATATGCGTATTTTTGCCGCAAAAGCGTTGCAATAAATTTAAGTGAAGCGTTTGTCGCTGCGTCGCGTCGTTTGTCCTCCGTTTTCGTGGCTTTTAGTGTAAGTGGCTTTATTGTTTGTATGTGTTTGTGTTAATTAATATATGTGTGTGTCATGTATATTTTGTGTGAAAAAGAGGCAAAGGGCAGGCTTAGTAAAGCTCGGATCAGACAACGAAAGGTTGAGCTGTGCTTAATCAAGGTAAAATGAACGGTGATTTGTATAGAAGTTCGAAATAGTTGTCCCTCCTTGTAAATAAAAGACTCTTATTTTGAAAATACTAGGAATATCGCAACTATTTGTATCTTAAAATAACCTCTGCAAGTTGGAACTTTTATCTACAACAATTTTACCTAGAATAAGATGTTTTCAAAAAAAACCGCCGGTAATTCCGGAGTGTTTAACCTGGATCCATAAAAATTTTCGTAGACACACGTTTTCAACTTGCAAAAAAATATTACCAAAAGTCAACTCTATCACGACATCCTGATAACAATTATAGTTTATCTCATCGAATAATCCAGAATCGAGAAACAAAACCCAGCGAAACACATACCCATTTGTTGTTCCACAAAAGTAATTACCAGTATTACTTTCTAAGCTACTAAAATATTCAGCAGCTTAACTAAGGATATGAAACATGATTAGTTCTCTCTCACATTGTTAGTTAGACAGAAATAATTAGGCTAATTTGCAGTACATTAGGAATATCCTAATTCAACGGTACTAGGTTACTTGGTCAGTTTTGTTCTGACGTTCATAATTTCGAATTTTAGACGGACAAAACATTATTTAATTAAGGTTCTGTGAAATTAGTTTTATTTTATGTTTATTAACTAAGTGATGTTCCAGTTTTGTTTGTTTTTAATTAGTTTTTATTACTAGGTATATGTTATTTTGTGAGTGGTGGATTGATGTTGATGTGACAGATGAAAAATATGGGTTTAAAAATACTTTTGCATTGTAATTTATTTATTCTGCTCATTTAGTATTCATATTTTTGATTAAAATTTTTAAATAGTAAGTTAAAAATATACTGGCAGAGATCACAATTTTTTTTGATTACAAATTGAAAGAAAAAAACTGTTTTTTTTTTAATTCAAAACAAAAAGAGGTTCTCAATTCTATTGTTTATGTATTTTTTATGTGTTTTCTTTGGTTTTCGTGTCAGCTCAAGTATTGCCAACTATACTGTGTCAGTGTCGAGTGCAGAGAAGGGAAAGTAAAACTGATATCTCCAAGAAAAATTCAAGGGTGGAAAGAATATTTATTGCTTCTCAGATGAGGTCAGATAGAGAAGTCTGAAAGAAGAAAACATGCTGCGTAGACTACAAATAAAATTGAGATAACGGCAGGAGAATCATGATGATTTTGTCCCACTAATATTATAAATGCGAAAGTAACTCTGTCTGTCTGTCTGTTACGCTTTCACGCCTAAACCAGTGAGATCGGTTTGATGAAATTTGATACACAGATTGAATAGACCCTGAGGAACAACAAAGGCTACTTTTTATCCGGGTACGGGTGCGTTCCCTCGGGAAGCAGGCGAAGCCGCTGGCAGAAGCTAGTCTCCAATATATTTGAGAGTACATTAATGTTTATTAACCCTAACTATACGGTACGTACTATACAACTTAACCCTCAAACTATTGCATCTAACCCTTCACTAGCAAGTATCAGAGTTTCATATTCCTCCCTAATAACACAAATATGTTTGCGCTTGTCTAATGGCCCGGAGTTGCTTACTCAGCGAGGAAGGGGTTAATCGATCTCTGTTTATCCTAAGACTAGCTTCTGCCAGCGGTTTCGCCCGCGTCTCAAGAACTACTATGTTACTGCTGTGTTATCAAAATTGATTCAGAAGTTTTAGCGAGAAAAAGTAAAAAATACACATATTTTTTTTTTTAGTAGCCTTTTTATCGTCCCACTGCTGGGCACAGGCCTCCTCTCACACGGAGAAGGATGGAGCATTAATCACCACGCTTGCTCAATGCGGGTTGGTGATTTCAGACTTTATAGTCCAGGTTTCCTCAAGATGTTTTCCTTCACCGTTTATCAGGCATTGGTGTTTAAGGTTCTATGGTTTCAAGATAATTTTAGAAGTGTAATTGTATATTAAAAATACAATATTTCTAAAAACCAGTACAAAAGTCGTTCTTTAGTGTTCATACTAAAATTGGTAGTTTAAACGTTCAAAAGTCGTTGCAGAACAGTTTCTAGTGAAATATAGTTCAATTTGCATTTACTTTTAAACGTGAGTAAAATATTTCTGAAAGAAAATCCCCATGCAGTTTTACAATGCGTGGGAAGAAAAGTTTTCTTTTTATTCAATACTGCTAGCTGTCTTCCCGCGGTTTCACTCGCGTCGCGTAGAAACTACTACTAGTAGAAATATATACCTTATTTTAGTTAGGCATAATGTAGCTTACCAATAGTGAGAGTTCAGTCGTTTCGGAGCCTTGTACCTACAAACGAACAAATATTTTTTTCTCTTTATTATTTTCTAGCTTCTGCCAGTTTCACCCGCGTCCTGTGGAACTACTCGGCGCACCCGGATAAAAAGTAGCCTATAGCCTTTCTCGATAAATGGACTATCTAACACTGAAATAATTTTTCAAATCGGACTAGTAGTTTCTGAGATTAGCGCGTTCAAACAAACAAACAAACTCTTCAGCTTTATAATATTAGTATAGATTAGTATTAAGTGTATAATAGTTATATACATCATTTTTTTTTGTTTAAATTAAATTTTCTTTGGAATGAGAATAATAATGTACTCACATAAAATTAAAAGAAAACTCTAAATAAAACTAATACCCACTTTTATTTAGAAGCTCGATATATAACAACTGTGCACTCCATTTGCGGTCAGCGAAGTCCACTAAAAGATATTTATACTTATATAATTTTCTGCTCGTACAATTGGCTATTTTACTCTTAATTACTTCAAAGTAAGATAGAATACTTCGTCTGAATGAACGATGTGAACGATATATAGGTTGTTACAAGAAACGCAGAGGTAAAAGTTAAATGGTATAGTCCCATAAAAATCCATTTAAAATATTTGAAAATGATTGGAGTATCTCACAAATTACCAATATATAACTTAGTTTTTTGAGTGATATGCCAACTAAATTTTACAATTACATCTTTGGTTGATATGCTTAAACCAATCGCAGAAATTACTGGGCCGATTTGAAAAATTCTTTGAGTATTAAATAGCCCATTTATCAAGGGAGACTTTTAACTGGCTGTGTTGAGTAGTTCCCATGGGACGCGGGTGAAACCGCTGTAAAAAGCTAGTTAAAGTTATTACTACGTAGAATGATACCATAATATATCAGTGCAAAGACAAAGAGCATTCATTTCTATATTTTTAATCGGTATTTTAGTATCACCTTGTACATAATATATTTCTTAACCATTTCTCCTTAATGTTTAACGGTCCTTTTTGTTTAACGGTCGAGATTCTCCTTAATGAAGTTGTTAAGTTTATTAGGACGGGTGATGAATGACTGGGTCTTCAAAAGTAGTCTGGCGCTCACTACACTTGAGTGCAAAAAATGCGGGCCAGTTATAAAAATTGGTTGGTAATCAGTAAAATCAATACTATTACAAGGAAACAACTATACATTCATTCACTATGAGTTTAATTTTGTAACAAAAATAACGGCCAGTTTCAAAGGTTCCAGATAAAGTTCTAAATAACTATCTGATGGATGCTGCCAAAGAAAAGTAGTCAACATTAACAACATTTCTATAGCAGAATCTGTCAGACCTGAATCTAGAACTTTAGCTTGGAGTTGTGAAACTAGCGCTAAATATATGAAAGACCAATATACAAACGTAAATAAAGTCTGACCGTTTTTTGGTGCAGTTGACAGTTGCTGTCAGTTAGTACAAATAAGTCAGCGTCCCTTGAAAACTAACAGCTATCAACTACATAAAAAATGTGGTGGCACTATGGATAAAATTATTTGACACTTTAGTAGGTAACTAAGTAGGTTGCTTTCCTATATGGTAATCTCAACAAAATTTCAGAATATTTACGAGGTCATACGTTTTACGAGGTCATTAATGTGTAATAGTTTAGCCTACTTTACGGGATTCGGGTACATTGAACAAATGTGTTTTGTTCTATTTAATGATCGACAAAGCTTTGAACTATTTTTGTCTTTCCCTTTTGAGTCGGTCTAATTAATTTAGAATTGATTGCGTATTTGAGTTCTACTTTTCTATGCAAATATGTGAATACGATATTTCAAGTGAATGAAGGAGTATTAAATACCTTTTATTGAAGCTGGGTGAAAAGCTATTCAAATAAAAACGACTGATCTGTTTACTTGTATACGTAATAGATACTTACATAGTAACTAAAAGACAATGCTTTTTATAAAAAACACAACGTAAGGCAGTTCTACTCTTTTTTGAATACCAACTACCTACCTGTACCTATTTGTTATATTTTTTCATATTAAGTACCTGTTTCTTTTAGGAAACGAAATCGTTATAAATATAATCAATCCTAGCTATCCTTTTTTTTATGTCGATGGGAAATCATCAGTCATCAGTCAGCGGGACGGAGTGTCAGTCTTTTACTGACTAAAACCCACCGTGTTCCTTCGGGAGCCCTTTGTGTGCCAGGGCCACGGTAACTCTATCGAACAACCCGCAGCCCCGACGGGCTCTGGCCCTAGTGGGCCCTGCAAGGATCCTAGCTATCCTCAAATCGCCTTATAAAATATCTAGACTAAACTCTACTTCAGTCTGAAGCCTAAACAATAAATCATGGTATTAGTGCAGAATAACTTACCCGTTTTATATAAGGCCTATGAGAATAAAGCGGAAAGTAATACGAGTGATAATCGTAAGACATTTGCTCAGGAAACAAAGAAAAGAGAAAATAATTTCGTTTTCCGTGGTCCCACATTTTGTGAACGTAAGTGTAAATATTGTCTGTCATCCTATAGGTTCAGGATTTATTCTATTCTGTATGTACTTTTTGAAGTATTTGATAACTGTCATAATATGTGGTTTCTCAAACGTAGAAACTAAAACGTGCTATCTACTACAAAGCTGAATTTAAATCACATCAACATAAGAAATATCTTAGATCTGAATGTTCAGATGACTTTTACTCTTTAACGCAACTTACAGATCAGAATAAAATAAAGCTTATTTTTATTAATGAGGACGCGAGCAAAACCTCGGAGAACAGCTTTAGACTCTTAAATATTTTGGGCTTAATTAAAGCCGAGGACATACATAGGTTTTGAACCATAGTAAAGTACATGTAAATCATTCGAATAGGCCATTCCTTGCTAGCCATGAAAAAAAGTTAACTGAATATAACACAAGAAATATCTGGAATTATTCATTACTCTATACATAATGTCGATAAAGGCCGGCTTGGAAGACGTATGTGTCCATCTTAGTATTATATTGGTCGATCGAACGGGCCGTTTGCGTGAATCCCTATATTGAGTTTGTAAATCTCCTGAGCTGGTAAACTATGAGGTCCATTTTGTATTCTATTACAGGTCTACTTACCTACCTCTATAATATGTATATATATATTATATATCCTATATTATGGATAGTACAGCTATCTATACTAATATATAAATTGGAAAGATTTGTTTGTATGTTTGTTTGTAACGAATAGACTCCGGATCTAGTGAATCGATTTGAATATTTTTTTCCTTGTTAGGCAGCTAAGTTTTTGCGACGAACATGGGCTATGTTTTATCCGGGTACGGGAGGAAGTTTTCCAGGCACGCGGGTGAAACCGCGTAGAACGGCTTGTAATCTATATTATGGATAGTTCAGTCCATTTTATGGATAGTATAGTCTATTTTATGGATATTATGGTCTATATTATGAATAGACTATAATTATACCTACACAACTTAAAAAAAATTAGCGTGAGTTTTATCTGGTCTCCTATTTCTCCCTATTATCATCGAATCACGCCTGAACGACTAGACTGATTCCGATGATTATTTTTTTGTTGTGTTCATTGTAGTCAGGAGGATTATAATATGATAAAAATTGTCTTCGCCGAACGTGGGTGAATCCGCGGGGAATAGATAGGTATACTTTTAATACGAATATATTCAATAAGGGAACTCTGTAGATAACTGCATAAGAACTAATTTTATTTAACAAAACAAAAGAATTTGGTGTTCATACAAACGCATGCAAACAGAACGAGCAATATTTTATCAGGCACGTAGTAAAAGTTATTGTAGATGCAACAAAATTGCTCCTTACAACCACACAATCAGTTTTCTGTATCAAAATAATAACGATTTGTTGCACATACAAATGTCAAAACACTGAAACAAATTACCTTGTTTACGCTCAAGTTTTGAATAACTATTCAATGTATAGTATCATGCAATTGCAATGCAAGTTCGTGATTTTTTTTTTTGTGCACCTCGCAGTTCAGCCTGAGAAGGCTGTTTACTGCTCAACCGGACAAATCCCTGGGGATGCCTAGAAGTTAAGGCCTCCAGCCAGGGGCGCAAAACGCTCTTAAAACTAAGTGTCTACGCTAAGGGCACCCCCTGTGGGGTACGAGCCTCGGCTTAGGGCGTCACTGACTACAGCAAGGGACGGGCTGGATCATAATTTTAGGGGCATTTTAAAGCTACTGCTCAGCTGCGCGAGCTGGCTCAGCAAGGGTCGGGGGGGGGAAGTTCGTGACTTGGTTAGACACAGATCGATGGATCATAAGGTTAAGCAACACTTGACGCAGTTAGTCTGTGGATGGGCGACCGTTTTGTCATGGCTAGTTCGTGCGTGTTTCGGAAAGCTCATTACGTTGTTGGGTTCTAATTGTCATTTGAACATCTTTGGCAGTCGTTACGGGTGGTCAGAAGCTAGAAAGTCTAACAACCAGTGTCGCTGTGGGTATAGCGGGAGGTTCAGACATTTTAAAAGTTACAAATTTTTGTTATATCTAACTTTGTTCGTAATAAAATCTAATAATGTCCTATTTATTCAAAACTAGCTTCTGCCAGCGACTTCGTTCGCGGATCATGCCGTTTATGCCAGCGACAACGGGTGGTCTAATCAAAGATCTTTCCCTTTACTGCTCTGCTCCTATTGATTGTAGCGTGATGAAAAGTATGCTATAACTAGCTCAGGAGTATGGATAATAATTGTACCAAGTTTGATTAAAATCCGTCGAGTAGTTTTTTTTTCTATAACGGTTATACAGACAGATAGACAGATAAAAATTCTACTGATTGCATTTTTGGCATCAGTATCGATTCCTAATCACCCCCTGATAGTTATTTTGGAAATATATTTTAATTAACCTCTCTAAAAATTTATTATAATACATAAAAGATATAGATATACATATGTAGAAGAAGATAGATGGTAAATTAAATTCCAAGAATGCCCCATCTGAAGCTTTATATTTGTTTATTCAACGTGTGTATTTAATGAACAGTTTCTGCATCTTTAACCACCGATGTTATACTCGAATGCATATGTATGTATGTGTATCGTTTGCATTGACTCTACACCAAATAAATCTTAGATTACAAAGAGATGGATACGAAAGTTAAACTTTAACTTCGTAAGTTAAAATTCTATTTTAAAATTATTGTGTTCTACTTATTAGAAAACACACATATTTTTTCCTTAAACCATTAAACTAATTGCAGGGTTCCAAGGAATGAATATTGCAGTTCTATAGAGGAGAACCGTATTAGATATTATAAAGACATTATCTTAGTTTCCATTGGTTTCTCACTGTAGGTTAAAAATAATTAAAAATTAAAATTTATTTATTCGTCAAGAAAAATTACAATAGCTTTTCGCAGTGACATCAAGTTACCACAATCTGTCAAATTTCTGCAATAGATTTTCAACCTCATCACAATAGTGGAAGGTTAATGTTCGATCGGTAAAATTTGACAGATTCGTTATTGTTGACCTGCTGTAGTCTGTAAATAAAAGACCAAATATCATGTTCGAGTTTTTTTCAATTTTATTTTTTTAACTAATTTTATTTAACTAATCGCTTTGTAATCTAAAATCTAAATCGAATCCAAAATCTATGTTATTCAGCACTAATAGAATCTTTATAAGACACCAAAATTCCTTATCCACAGCAACAACTCTAAGAACATCTCCATCTTCTATTGACATTTCTCAACGGATACCAACTTATCTGGGACTTCAGAACTCGGTGCTAGATAGCCACGTTTGTAGCTACTCGGAGCCACGTTTGAAACCACGTTGCAGCTTCTATCTTTGATGTACTGCACCTCCAATTAGTATTTCGAGCTTCGATTTGTCCGAAGTTTGTGTGCAATATGTTAATAGATTGTGGGTGTGTTTGTAGTAATATGTTTGCAAGTTTAATGTGTAAATTAAGGATGAAGTTTGGTCGGTTTGGTGTCTAGATTAAATCTCAGTTACACCTGCATCCTGGAGAACGACTCTAAGCCAAATGCTTACGCCAACGTAAGCCAAATAAATGTTTTTATAGTAGTTTACACTAGGTAAAACGAATTGGTGCTTATTCTTGTTGAATGATTGAATGAAAAATTTACCTGATCTATACTCGTCATGTCAATCGCTGCAGCAGAAGTTTATTTTTTGTGGCTTAAAACAGAATATGAGTCCCCCGGGTTACAAAATTGCCTTGTAATAGGTATCTTCCCTACATTAAAATAAACTATTGTATGTAAGTAACTACCTGGTATACGTGTCTTTCAGTGATACCCAATCTAGCCCCATACGTGTATATA
The DNA here is from genome assembly GCA_002382865.2 of Heliothis virescens. Classification (NCBI taxonomy): domain Eukaryota; kingdom Metazoa; phylum Arthropoda; class Insecta; order Lepidoptera; family Noctuidae; genus Heliothis; species Heliothis virescens. The sequence goes on along the minus strand of NWSH02000296.1, from coordinate 6,588,417 downwards.
TTTTAAAATAAAAACCGGCCAAGTGCGAGTTGGACTCGCGCACGAAGGGTTCCGTACCATTTATCTATGAAAAAAGTACAATAGGAATGGTAAAGTGTGAGTTAGTTAAGTTGCACATTATTTCTAATAGATGGCGCTACTAGTATACAATTTTGCAATTAATTAATAAAAATCAACAGCCTTACTAATATATATTTTTTTTATTTTATGTATTTGTTGTTATAGCGGCAACGGATATACATCATTTGTGAAAACTTCAGCATTCTAGCTGTCACGGTTAATGAGATACAGCCTGGAGACAGACAGACAGACAACGAAGTCTTAGTAATAAGGTTCTGTTTTACCCTTTGGGTACGGAACCCTAAAAATTGACACACCCGAATGACCATTATCAAGAAGAAAAAAAAATCTATCCTCACAAAATCACAGAGGTATAAAATAAAATTGTCGATAGTATTTATTGGATGTGCACTGCATCCGAACCGATTTATAGTTGCCATTAAAGGTTTTGCACTAAATTTTCTTGGCTCGTATTTTCTTGCATCGTCACGTACACAAGCGCTGTAGAAATTCTGTGTAGAAGCACGACCATCGTTATCTTCTCCATTTCTTAATGATCGCATTCATAGTTCGATGTAAGATTATTTGATACTACATCATTTAGCTGTATTAAAAACTTTGTAGGTATACGATTTTGACAGAAATATTTTTTTCAAGTATTTCCACACCTTAAACTTTTCAGTAATCCTTAGGAAATAGAAAGAGCCACTCTTAAGTGAAATGACTTCGTTCTAGTTTAGGCTTTATCCCAATTATAAATCGACCAATTCGTCATAAATTTTTCGACTGAAGTTAATCGGTTGGTCATATTTTCCACAAAATCACGCAGTCACGCTTTTGTGGATTCCATCTTAGACTGAGTTGATTTTTCAGAGTTCAGATCATTATTCAAAACTACACTTTTGTTAGGCTAGCTAACGAAGCAAGCACAGCAGGGCACATGCCTCCCTGCCTTCTTTCCACTTGTCTATCTATTGCCACCTGAGGCTATTTATTTTGATGGGAGTCTAGTTCATCGCGCCAACTCCTTCTGAGCCTCCCGTTATGTCGATTCCCGCAATATCGTACCATTTTTAAATTGCAAGCCATAAAAACTGAGCGGACAACTCATTCACGTCATTTGTGTCTCGGGAATGGACATATCAGTCCCCACAACCCTTAAAGTACCTAAAAACTAAAACAAAAGCTGACTATTATTTCAGTTGCTAAATCAGGGTCCGTAAATTTAGCTCCCGAGCAATTTGTCAAGGGGATCCGGTAGCACCTGAGCGCTAAGCGGTTTTCCGAAGCTTGGGATTCGAATAATCACTGAAGTTTTTCTACTGAACGATAATAGAGTTCATGGATTTTGTTTGGGGTAGTTTTTTGTGAGTTTACCGTTAAATATTAAGTTTATGATGGATGGATGAACATTTTTTTTTTTTTGATATTTCAGCACAGTCAGTTTTAAGTGTAGGTATGAGAGATTTTTTAACCGGCTTACTTAAAATATGCTTAAAAGTTAAATAAATGCTAAATTGTATATTTACAATTAAAATATTCCGAGGTATATCATATGTATATCCTTTTCCCAACTGTGTTAAGTTCGACTTCCAGTCAAATTGTAAGTTGCTGAGTACTAGTGTTTTATATGAAGGTTGCCTATCTGACCTCCTCAACTAAGTGAGACAGTTTATTAAAAGGCACAATCCAATAAAAAAACAATTAAGTTTAAGAATTTCTAAAGGTATTTTTACACGATATAGAACATCAAAAATATTACAGCTTAAATATCGTTCTATCCTCATGTAGACATAAGTTGTAACTTGCCAGGTTATTTAATGAAGTATGAAATCCTGTCAAAACAGTTCTTTTTCAATATCCAGAGTACGACAAAAGGAATCAGTCCAATAAATGGACATAATATAAAAAGGTAATTCATAACTATCCTTGTACGCACACCACTGTCTTCTATATGAAGATAAATATGTTCAGAAAATATAGGGTGATGGAAGAAAGGTTATAATATCTATGAGTATTATAAAGAGGTAAAACTATGTGTGTGACAATTAATAAGGGTATGAAAGAGGGTTCAAATTTCAGTACGTAAGTAATGCAAAGTTGGTTGAATCCTGAAATAAAAATAAGTATTAAAATAATATAAAACTTTTTAGATGACATTAATTCTATTTTAGATGTGAAAAAATCCTATGGGTACAGACTATGTAACATGTTATATAACTTGTGTTTTATAACACGTCCACATTAATAATCAACATTACAAATTATTATACAAATTATCTGAAACATGTTGTATAGCAATGTTATATCACATGTTATGTTAAATAGTCTGTACGCACCGTAATATGATAAAATACGATAGTAAGTTTGTTCCAACTTCGAGAAAGAGGTCAATCGTCGAATCCAACTCGGCTGGGCAGCGTTCGGGAAACTTCGCAACATGTTCTCATCCAAAATACCTCAGTGCCTTAAGACGAAAGTCTTCAACCAGTGTGTGCTACCAGTGATGACATAAGGCTCTGAAACGTGATCTTTTACTATAGGCCTAATTACAAAGCTTAAAGTCACTCAACGAGCTATGGAAAGGGCTGTGCTTGGAGTTTCTCTACGAGACCGCATCAGAAATGAGGAAATCCGTAGAAGAACTAAAGCCACCGACATAGCCCAGCGGATAAGTTCGTTGAAGTGGCAGTGGGCCGGCCATATAGCCCGAAGAAGCGATGGCCGATGGGGCCGAAAAGTGCTCGAGTGGAGACCACGGACTGGTAAACGCAGCGTAGGACGGCCGCCAACGAGATGGTCAGACGATCTTGTAAAGATTGCAGGTAGGCGCTGGATGCTGGCCGCCTCCAACCGGTCTTTGTGGAAATCAATGGGGGAGGCCTATGTTCAGCAGTGGACGTCCTATGGCTGAAATGATGATGATGATGATGATGAGTAAGTTTGTTAATTATTTATTCATTCTTACGAACCCATTTAAATTATATTTTTTTCATGAATATAGGTTGTAGTAGTAACTGGAGACAAAGATACGACGTAGGGTAAATAAAATGTAAAATGAAAAAAAAAATGATAAAGAAATTAATTTCACTTTTCAAACAAAACCGTGTACAACTAAAAACTGTTATCTCAGCTATTCAAGTAGGCTATATTCTCTTTCTATACAATATTCGTTCCGTATATACAACGTTATCGGGTAAATAACACTCGGATTCACACATTGGACCATTAATACCTTCACGTGAAATATTTCAATTGAAAGGATCAACGGATTGGGAAAGATTTTGTTTTTTGTTCGGAACTTTTAACGGTTTTGTATTTTTTTTTATATTTTTATATTTTAAACCATTTAATGGATTACAGATGTTTTGTTTGTGAAGGATTTGGGGGAAAGCGGTGTTGTTAAGTTTATTTTGTGAAGGAGGCTCAGAGTGACTATTGTTTTATGTGTTGAAGTCGGTTTGGTCAGAATTGTTGTTTTTTTTGAACTCGCTGAAAGGAAGTATTTGAAAAAATTGTTCAGTGTTCAATAGTCGTTTTATTGAGGAAGTTTTGAGATTATTTTTTGTCCGGCTGCCCGAAGTTCTGTGGTAAAAATTACTACTGATTCGTAATATAAGAATAATGAAATGCCATTAAAAACATCCTGTAAAAAACCCAAGTCTCGCAGCTCAGTCTCTCTACCGTAAAAAGTTGTGAGATCCATGTAATACCAAGTCGGTTAATCTATTTAGTCTCTACTTAAAGGACCTTCTGTCTGTAGTTATTACATACGTTTAACAAATAGATCGACTTGGCCATCGCATGATTTGGTACACAGCACGACTGGCCAGCAACTTAATTCCTCACCAGAGTCCTTCAGAATATGATGATTGAGGTGAGTATCTTAAAGAAGTTAATGTTCCTGAAACTTCAATGGCGAACAAGAGTAGGTACCAATTAATGAATTGGTTTCGAGAATTTCAATCGCGTGAGGAGCGACAGACTAAAGAATCTAATATAATTATAATATTCACTGTGTTTTCATGCGATAGCCAAGTCGTTCCATTTGTTAAACGTATGTAATAACTACAGACAGAAGGTCCTTTAAGTAGAGACTAAATAGATTAACCGACTTGGTATTACATGGATCTCACAACTTTTACTTTACTTGTCTTTTGTATATGTAAAGATATACTCTAACAAAAAGAAGTGAGATGCCATTAAAAACATCCTGTAAAAAACCCAAGTCTCGCAGCTCAGTCTCTCTACCGTAAAAAGTTGTGAGATCCATGTAATACCAAGTCGGTTATATCTATTTAGTCTCTACTTAAAGGACCTTCTGTCTGTAGTTATTACATACGTTTAACAAATGGAACGACTTGGCTATCGCATGAAAACACAGTGAATATTATAATTATATTAGATTCTTTAGTCTGTCGCTCCTCACGCGATTGAAATTCTCGAAACCAATTCATTAATTGGTACCTACTCTTGTTCGCCATTGAAGTTTCAGGAACATTAACTTCTTTAGATACTCACCTCAATCATCATATTCTGAAGGACTCTGGTGAGGAATTAAGTTGCTGGCCAGTCGTGCTGTGTACCAAATCATGCGATGGCCAAGTCGATCTATTTGTTAAACGTATGTAATAACTACAGACAGAAGGTCCTTTAAGTAGAGACTAAATAGATTAACCGACTTGGTATTACATGGATCTCACAACTTTTTACGGTAGAGAGACTGAGCTGCGAGACTTGGGTTTTTTACAGGATGTTTTTAATGGCATTTCATTATTCTTATATTACGAATCAGTAGTAATTTTTACCACAGACTTCGGGCGCCGGACAAAAATAAATCTCAAAACTTCCTCAATAAAACGACTATTGAACACTGAACAATTTTTTCAAATACTTCCTTTCAGCGAGTTCAAAAAAAACAACAATTCTGACCAAACCGACTTCAACACATAAAACAATAGTCACTCTGAGCCTCCTTCACAAAATAAACTTAACAACCCTTTCCCCCAAATCCTTCACAACAAAACATCTGTAATCCATTAAATGGTTTAAAATATAAAATAATAAAAAAAATACAAAACCGTTAAAAGTTCCGAACAAAAAACAAAATCTTTCCCAATCCGTTGATCCTTTCAATTGAAATATTTCACGTGAAGGTATTAATGGTCCAATGTGTGAATCCGAGTGTTATTTACCGATAACGTTGTATATACGGAACGAATATTGTATAGAAAGAGAATATAGCCTACTTGAATAGCTGAGATAACAGTTTTTAGTTGTACACGTTTTTGTTTGAAAAGTGAAATTAATTTCTTTATCATTTTTTTTTTCATTTTACATTTTATTTACCCTACGTCGTATCTTTGTCTCCAGTTACTACTACACCCTATATTCATGAAATAAATATAATTTAAATGGGTTCGTAAGAATGAATAAATAATTAACAAACTTACTCATCATCATCACATCATCATTTCAGCCATAGGACGTCCACTGCTGAACATAGGCCTCCCCCATTGATTTCCACAAAGACCGGTTGGAGGCGGCCAGCATCCAGCGCCTACCTGCAATCTTTACAAGATCGTCTGACCATCTCGTTGGCGGCCGTCTACGCTGCGTTTACCAGTCCGTGGTCTCCACTCGAGCACTTTTCGGCCCCATCGGCCATGCGTTCTTCGGGCTATATGGCCGGCCCACGCCACTTCAACGAACTTATCCGCTGGGCTATGTCGGTGGCTTTAGTTCTTCTACGGATTTCCTCATTTCTGATGCGGTCTCGTAGAGAAACTCAAGCACAGCCCTTTCCATAGGCTCGTTGAGTGACTTTAAGCTTTGTAATTAGGCCTATAGTAAAAGATCACGTTTTCAGAGCCTTTGTCATCACTGGTAGCAACCACTGGTTGAAGACTTTCGTCTTAAGGCCTGAGGTATTGGATGAGAACATGTTGCGAAGTTTCCGAACGCTGCCCAGCCGAGTTGGATTCGACGATTGACCTCTTTTCGAAGTTGGAACAAACTTACTATCGTATTTTATCATATTACGGTGCGTACAGACTATTTAACATAACATGTGATATAACATTGCTATACAACATGTTTCAGATAATTTGTATAATAATTTGTAATGTTGATTATTAATGTGGACGTGTTTATAAAACACAGTTATATAACATGTTACATAGTCTGTACCCATAGGATTTTTTCACATCTAAAATAGAATTAATGTCATCTAAAAAGTTTTATATTATTTTAATACTTATTTTTATTTCAGGATTCAACCACTTTGCATTACTTACGTCTGAAATTTGAACCCTCTTTCATACCCTTATTAATTGTCACACACATAGTTTTACCTCTTTATAATACTCATAGATTATTAACCTTTCTTCCATCACCCTATATTTTCTGAACATATTTATCTTCATATAGAAGACAGTGGTGTGCGTACAAGGATAGTTATGAATTACCTTTTTATATATGTCCATTTATTGGACTGATTCTTTTTGTCGTACTCTGGATATTGAAAAAGAACTGTTTTGACAAGGATTTCATACTTCATTAAATAAACCTGGCAAGTTTACAACTTATGTCTACATGAGGATAGAACGATATTTAAGCTGTATATTTTTGATGTTCTATATCGTGTAAAATACCTTTAGAAATTCTTAAACTTAATTGTTTTTTTATTGGATTGTGCTTTTAATAAACTGTCTCACTTAGTTGAGGAGGTCAGATAGGCAACCTTCATATAAAACACTAGTACTCAGCAACTTACAATTTGACTGGAAGTCGAACTTAACACAGTTGGAAAAGGATATACATATGATATACCTCGGAATATTTTAATTGTAAATATACAATTTAGCATTTATTTAACTTTTAAGCATATTTAAGTAAGCCGGTTAAAAAATCTCTCATACCTACACTTAAAACTGACTGTGCTGAAATATCAAAAAAAAAAATGTTCATCCATCCATCATAACTTAATATTTAACGGTAAAACTCACAAAAAACTACCCCAACAAAATCCATGAACTCTATTATCGTTCAGTAGAAAAACTTCAGTGATTATTCGAATCCCAAGCTTCGGAAAACCGCTTAGGCGCTCAGGTGCTACCGGATCCCCTTGACAAATGCTCGGGAGCTAAATTTACGGACCCTGATTTAGCAACTGAATAATAGTCAGCTTTTGTTTTAGTTTTTAGGTACTTTAAGGGTTGTGGGGACTGATATGTCCATTCCGAGACACAAATGACGTGAATGAGTTGTCCGCTCAGTTTTTATGGCTTGCAATTTAAAAATGGTACGATATTGCGGGAATCGACATAACGGGAGGCTCAGAAGGAGTTGGCGCGATGAACTAGACTCCCATCAAAATAAATAGCCTCAGGTGGCAATAGATAGACAAGTGGAAAGAAGGCAGGGAGGCATGTGCCTGCTGTGCTTGCTTCGTTAGCTAGCCTAACAAAAGTGTAGTTTTGAATAATGATTCTGAACTCTGAAAAATCAACTCAGTCTAAGATGGAATCCACAAAAGCGTGACTGCGTGATTTTGTGGAAAATATGACCAACCGATTAACTTCAGTCGAAAATTTATGACGAATTGGTCGATTTATAATTGGGATAAAGCCTAAACTAGAACGAAGTCATTTCACTTAAGAGTGGCTCTTTCTATTTCCTAAGGATTACTGAAAAGTTTAAGGTGTGGAAATACTTGAAAAAAATTATTCTGTCAAAATCGTATACCTACAAAGTTTTTATACAGCTAAATGATGTAGTATCAAATAATCTTACATCGAACTATGAATGCGATCATTAAGAAATGGAGAAGATAACGATGGTCGTGCTTCTACACAGAATTTCTACAGCGCTTGTGTACGTGACGATGCAAGAAAATACGAGCCAAGAAAATTTAGTGAAAAAACCTTTAATGGCAACTTAAATCGGTTCGATGCAGTGCACATCCATAAATACTATCGACAATTTTATTTTATACCTCTGGATTTTGTGAGGATAGATTTTTTTTTCTTCTATGATAATGGTCATTCGGGTGTGTCAATTTTTTAGGGTTCCGTACCCAAAGGGTAAAACAGAACCCTATTACTAAGACTTCGTTGTCTGTCTGTCTGTCCTCCAGGCTGTATCCATTAACCGTGACAGCTAGAATGCTGAAGTTTTCACAAATGATGTATATCCGTTGCCGCTATAAAACAAACAAATACAAAAATAAAAAAATATATATTAGTAAGAGCTGTTGATTTTTATTAATTAATTTTCGCACAAATTGTATACTAGTAGCGCCATTTATTAGAAATAATGGTGCAACTTAACTAACTCACACTTTACCAATTCCTATTTGTACTTTTTTCATAGATAAATGGTACGGAACCCTTCGTGCGCCGAGTCCAACTCGCACTTGGCCCGTTTTTATTTTAAAATATATACAGCGTATGGGGCTAGATTGGGTATCACTGAAAGACACGTATACCAGGTAGTTTACTTACATACAATAGTTTATTTAATGTAGGGAAGATACCTATTAAAGGCAATTTTGTAACCCGGGGACTCATATTCTGTTTTAAGCCACAAAAAATAAACTTCTGCTGCAGCGATTGACATGACGAGTTATAGATCAGGTAAAATTTTTCATTCAATCATTCAACAAGAATAAGCACCAATTCGTTTTACTAGTGTAAACTACTATAAAAACATTTATTTGGCTTACGTTGGGGTAAGCATTTGCTTAAGAGTCGTTCTCCAGGATGCAGGT
>NWSH02000296.1:6565144-6578963 GCA_002382865.2 Heliothis virescens | reverse complement strand
AAAGACACGTAAAGGGTGTCTTTAGCCCAGGAAACTGAACAACTTTTCTCTTGGAACATAAGTAGAATTTGTAATGTAGAGACAGACGTTTTTTTCATAATTCAACATATTTTCACACGGTTATGTTGTTCAGTTTCATAGGCTAAACACACCCTTACCCACTCTATACCCCCTCCTGTTATGTCTCATATAGTAGATATCTATCTACACCTATTATTTTCTATTGTACAGTAATGATTCATTAACTGCAAATGTAACCTTGTAATCCTATACATTTATATAGGATTACAAAGTTATTCATGCAGTTAGAGTATTTAGAAAACTGGACCGAAATTTCAAAATATTTAAGTTTTTCCATAATAAGGACACTAAACTTTATATGTATTCTAAATTTGAAGCTTCTATGTCTGCTAGAAGTGCCTTGGACTTTTGATGATCGGTGAGTCAGTGAGTGACAAAATTCTGAAACTTTAACAAGTTGTCATTCTTAAACTACTGGATCAAATTGTCTGAAATTATAAATACACCGTATTTATACAATGCCTAATTAGCTACTAAAAATTCAGGCTTCTTGTTTTATCCACAACGAAATTATAGTGGGTCGAAAATAGCCTGAATTGCTTCGAGAAAAGGATGGTACGGCCGTGCCGCTTTTTCTGCTTGACTTGGCGGGGGCACTGCCGTGCCCCCTGATTATCCAAAGGACTCCAAAACTACATAGAAAATCGTCTCCAAGGACCAAATTTTTTAAGATGAATAATGAAATCAGGACCACAAAGAACCATTAAAGCTTTGTTTTATCATTTTTACTCAAAATATTTTTTTACTATTAGTTTTCATTTAAGTCCTAATATACCTTAATGCCTACATTTTTATAAAAAAGTAAAAACTTGTGTTCTCATATCGATGCCTTAGAGTGAAAACTTTTCAGGAGGAACATGTAGGATGTTCTTTGCGAAGTTATCTTCCTAGAAACGAGATAAAAAAAAATGGGGAAAAAATTGCATTTCCGAGGTTTTCACTCTAAGACGACGATATAAAATATTTTCAACATAATTCGCGACAATTTCTCAAAAACGTTTCAAGGTGAACTTGTAAAACATTTACCAGAAATACAACATACTGTACATCAACCAGCTTTTAAGGTCATAGCTATTTATAGTAAAGAAACCCTTTGTGTAGATAAGGAACGTATAAAGAGGACTTTTTCTATTGTTTTCTTTTATTATTTTAATTTTATCATATCTTATGAGATAGAAGCTATAAATAGGCTCTTATTGAAATTATCGCGGGTAACTTTTTATTTAGTATTTCTGAGGTATTTAATTTCATTGATATTATATTCACTGATGAAATCAAATCAAATTTTTTAGTAGGATATAGCAATTAACACATTAGAAACTTTATTTGAAGAAATGCTTTAAATTTTCTCTGAATCTTAAATAAATATATATTTTTAAATATTTAACCTTTTTTTCACGATTTAATTAATCTATTGAAATAACAACATTTTTTTAACATCGCTCGTGTTTTAAAAAATGGTTTTTTGGACATTGGATATTATATTTTTATTCGTAATTTAAATAAAAAAAATACCGGGTTGCACTCCGGGAGTGCTGGCAGAAGTGAAAACATGAATATTAACTTTACGCGTTTTTAATATTTTTTTGAGATTATGGAATTAAGAAAGAGCACAACTACTTTTTACTGTCATCACTTACCCTCGATATTGAGTTTCTCAAAAAAATCTTTTGTCCCTATGACTGTACTGGAAGGTAAACTAAAGATACCCCAACACGATTAAATATAATCAAAATTTAAGCACGACTCCATCTATGATTTTGAAGAATAAAAACTATACTCGTACTTTCATACTTGACTAACTACTTGACTTTGAAAAATTATAGATGGCGCAACACATTTTTTCTCACATGTCTTTCCTCGATTTTGAGGGTTCTGGTTGAGCTAAAATTATTCAAATATATATTTTGAGTTTATTGCTGTGGCCTGGATGCTAACCTAAAGATAACCATTTCATTTTTATAAAAATAAAAACCCAAAGCTCCATCTATAATTTTAAATGATTACTAAGCCTGACACTATTGTCAAATTTCACATGTTTGAAACGTCATAAAATATCTTACCGACCTGTACTTACGGAATTTCTATAGAATTTCGGGTTTCACGATTTCGGGTTTCACATTTCGGTCACGTGATACCTGTCGCGAGTTTATATATTTTTCCCCATACAAAAAGTGCTCAACGCCGCTAAAGAAGTTTTCACTTCAAAAATTTTAAGTTTTTGCTAAAACCACATACCATCGTCTATCATTTCTAGATTAAATTTCAACAGCCTAAATTATTATTCAAACCCTCAACTCAAATACACGGAAACTAAACGTTAGCCGTTTAAGGGACTAATCCCGGTTTAATTAATCATCTTGTGTTTACTTGGTGTCTTAGTGTTTGTGAGTCGGATCTGAGGGTTATATCGCAAGTAAGGTGACGTAAGTAACATGATATGTTATATTTTTGGTCGTTAAGTTTTAGGCTCTAGACAGACGGACTGCATTTCAACTGCAATCCAACTGCAAATTACAGTTCAAGGGCAGTTTGAATGCAGTTGACACGACTGCAATAGAACTGCAAATCAAACGTGCAGTCCGATTGCAGTTGAATTGAAGTCGGCGTGTAGTCGTGTGAACGTTTGATTTGAAGTTCTATTGCAGTTGTGTCAATTGCTTTCAAACTGCCCTTGAACTGCAATTTGCAGGTTCATCACTTCCAGAGATTACCCCCTACAAACAAACTTACAAAACAATCAATTCTACCTCTTTATAATATTAGTATAGATTTTGATTGAGGTCTATCTACAAACTAGTAACGACACGTAAACACCCTTTGATCTATCATTTCACCTCTAAATCCCGAAATTTCATTACCAATTAAGGACCTCCAAGTCAAACACAACTGGTAACATCACACATATCAGTAACGAATTAAATTACTTGCATTACTCTCCAAGTTAGACAGGCTCTAATCTCGTTAAATACAACTCGACGTATATGCTGTACATATCAAATGATTCAGACTTTGGTCCTTCGAGACGGAATGCTCAAATTGAAATATGATCCTGCGCTGGTTAATGCTTAAAATTTTAAAAACTTTGACAAGCCACAACTTGACAAGCGGCAAGACACAATAACGCTATGACAAGCCCGTATATATAAATCCCGTGTCGGCGGCGTGCCTTCTTCCACGCGCTCCTCAAAGAGAGTCAACAAACCCAGGACCCACTAGGGCCAGAGCCTGCCCGGGCTGGGGGAATATTCGAAACAGTTACCGTGGCCCTGGCACACAAAGGGCTCAAGAACGAACACGGTGGGTTTTAGTCAGCAAAAGTTTGACATTCCCTCACGCTGTCACCCACAGCGGGAGGGGTCATCTGATGATTTCTCATCGACAAAAAATAACTAATTGAAATACTTGCATTGCTCTCTGAACTGAGACAGGCTCTAATCTCGTTAAATATAACTCGACGTGTCTACTCTATAGACAGCACATCAACCTACCTCAGTCTGTCTTTCTTCAATAGATTTTCAACGTTATCACGATAGTGGAAGGTTAATGTTCGATTGATAAAATTTGTCATATTCGGGTGACCTGATATTGTTTGTACAGACAACAGCACAACTAGTCGCCACAATTTGTAAAATTTCTGCAATAGATTTTCAGCCTTATCACAATAGTGGAAGGTTAACGTTCGATTTATAAAATGTCACAGATTTGGGTAGGTTGACCTGTCATCTGTGCATATCAAATGGTTCAGACTTTTGGTCCTTCGAGACGGAGTACTGAAATTGAAATATGATCCTGCGCTGGCTAATGTTTAAAATTTAAAAAATGTTCACATATAATTAGATTGTCTGGAGACTTATTATTGCATTTTTAATATCTACTTTAAGAATTATTGTCTAGGTTGGTGATGACATTGCTAGATAATGTCTTAAAATATTTCTTTATAAATTATGTGTGTTACTTTTTGCATTTATGTATTTTCAAATTTAGTTTTTATTTGACCACGTTTTCTATAAAAAATGCTTGCTAGTAACCATTGCACAAGAACAAGCTTCAAGCTGGCACAACAACAGCTTATAAAACACTGGCTGATTCCCTCGGTTTCACCCGCGTTCTGTGGAAAATACGTTCTGTACAGTTAGAATTCTAGCTCAGATTTGAAAAATGTTCCAACCTTGTTTTTTTTTTTAAATTGGTTCAGAATTAGAGCTTTTAGGGTACAAATAAAGTTTTCGTCTTTATAATATAACTAATTTGAAATTGATTTAACGATATTACTCTTCTTTTTATTTAGAATATTGCATAGCTTTGTAAATTAAAATTATTATTGCTAAAAATAAAGCCCAAACAAAAACACCTGATATACATTAAAAAGTCAAAACGGCGAAGAGTACAGAGGGCGCTGTAATAGACCACAGAAGCACTCCATTTCCACGAACACGCGGAATTTTAATATTTTAGCAGACAAAACAGAATTATGTACATTTGGAAGCAAAGAAAACCTTTTAAATGTACGTATTTTGTTTTGTAACAAACACACGTTTTGTGACAGTGATTGATGGCTTACTTTTGTTTCAAAATTTCGTGGCAATGATAAGTAATATTATGATAAATGCGAATGCTACTGTTTGCTTGGCCGGAAAATAATCATTCTTTTTTTTGTTGCATTGTAATGGCATCTTTTTATGATACGTTTTTGGGGTAGGATTTTTAAATGTTTGTCAGTAAGTCAGATCTCTGGCAATATCTGTTAGTTACTAAAATATGTATTCTAAAATGATGACAAACAATTAAAGAAAACTAATTCAATCACAGTATTATTACCCACAATACGGTAGTTGAAATTAATGAATTCAATACATTTATGTAACTGTCAAAAAAGTTTAGTTTCTTACATCAACCTGTGTAAATATTTTACTTGTTCTACCAATAATAAAAACAATCAACATAATAAATGAATGAAGCTTCATTTTAAGATGTAAACGAAAAAAGAATTTATTTTTACCAATACTCACTTGTTATACATGATGTCTAACACAATTCTCTCAAACTATTTTGTAGTTTGTTACTACAAAGAAATTCTAAAGACAGTCAATATACAACACAGGCTTTCAAAGAGCATTTACATGAACAGAGACGGATAATGCGAGCAGATTTACGTAAAGCCTTTAGACCTTTACAGTCTAACTGCGGAATTCAATATTCTATCTATCTCTGGATTTGCTTACCAGAGATAGGTATTTGACATTACTTGTATGGGGCTAATGTCAAAATTCTATCACTAGTAAGCAAATCCAGAGATAGACAGAATATTGTTTTCCGCAGTAGATCGTGTCTATGTAGATATACTATTTATGTACCACGCTTTCAGTCATATCTATACCTAATAATAATCTATACTTCCACTATATCACACCAAAATTATAAAGGTGAAAGTGTGTGAGGTTGGATGTATGTGTTACTCTTTCACTACTAAACTACTGGACGAATTTTGATGAAACTGGGCAGAAATATAGCTTATATATCAGAATAATATATAGGCTACTTTTTATGCGGGTGCGGGAAATAGTTCCCTCGGATGACACCGCTAGCGGAAGCTAGTATAATATAAAGCTGAAGAGTTTGTTTGAACGCGCTAATCTCAGGAAGTACTGGTACGATTTGAAAAATTCTTCCAGTGTTAGATAGCCCATTTATTGAGGAAGGCTATTTTTTATACGAGTGCGCGGAGTAATTCCCGCGGGACACGGGTGAAACCGCTGGCGGAAACTATTTTGTGATATTTTCCTTAATATATTTTCGTTCATAAGTATTAATTACACCGCATTTTGCTCACACCAATTAGATAATATCCATTATTCATTCTGTAGGGATTAATGTTGGCCTTCAAGGATGTTTTGACCTTTTTGTGGGGTCAACGTCCTCATATTTGGTATACTGGTTTCCGCCCGCGATTTCACTCGCGTTCCGTGGTTACTTCACTTGCCCAAGTAAAAAATAATCTATGGGCCTTTCCTGATAAATGAGGTATCTAACTCTAAAATAAATTTTGAAATAAGGCTGGTAGTTCCTAAGATTAGTATATTTAAACAAATGAATCAAACTCTTAACAATATTACTTGCTTCTGCTAAAGGTTTAATAGCATCCCGCAGCAACAACTCCGCGCACCTGGATAAAAGTAGCAAACAAAATCTTGAGCTTTATAACATTAGTATAGATATGATAAAGTCACAATTTCATAAGATATAAAATAAACGTCTTTGTGAATGAACCTTTTTATACATATTCCCTTTGTATTGAAATATTCATATTGAGTTGGTTTGGGTGCGAACAACGGATTGACTGTTTGGCACAGATGGGATATTGTAGAAAAAATACGTTGGCATAGTTTTGGTCGTGTATGTCATTTTATAGGGTTACGTACCTCAATTGTAAAACAAGACTCTTTTATTAAGACTTAGTTGTTAGAGGAAAAAAGAAACAGTACAGTTTTCGTCGTGTATGTAATTTTTTTAGGGTTCCGTACCTAAATGGTAAAACAAGACTCTATTATTAAGACTTCATTGTCTGACTGTCACTAAGCTGTATCTCATTAATGGTGATCGTTAGACTGTTGAAATTTTCACAGAGGATGTATTTCTGTAGCTTCAATAACAAACACAACTAATACCAGAATTT
This sequence comes from Heliothis virescens, assembly GCA_002382865.2. Taxonomy (NCBI): domain Eukaryota; kingdom Metazoa; phylum Arthropoda; class Insecta; order Lepidoptera; family Noctuidae; genus Heliothis; species Heliothis virescens. The sequence goes on along the minus strand of NWSH02000296.1, from coordinate 6,572,206 downwards.
TATAAAATGTTTACGGGACTTCGATATAGCAAATGGAATGTTTTTGCTCCTTTATAAATCCGATCTCGCGTACGGAAACGTTTGTACCAACAACAGCAGTCACGGTACCCGAATCTGTCAAATTTTACCAATCAAACATTAAATAATCTACCACCATTGCGATAAGGTTGAACATCTATTGCAGAAATTTGTCAGATTGTGGTAACTTGATGTGCTGTCATCTGTACATGAGACTGAACCGCATTTGGCCGACTACTTTTGGTACAGACGACAGCACATCAAGTTACCGTAATCTGGAAGAACAGTCAATCTTATCACAATACTTGAAGGTTAATGTTTGATTGGTATTTGACAGCTTTGAGTATGTTGATCTTATGGCGTCTGTACTTGTTCCTTTAACTTACTAAATAATTTTGTCAGAACACCAACTATCTCACAAACGCCTACTCGCCCACCTTCTATTAAAACACGACACAAAATATTTACATACTGTCAAAGAGAACGTATGAATAAAAGCCTCTATGTAAGGGAACACCGCTCAGCCTAACTGTACTAGCAAACATCGGGTAGAATGTTCTCGAAGTAAATGTGAATGGTGGGACTATTACTGAAACTACACGACTTTAATTTACGAGTAGTTTTAAAATCGATCGATAAACGTATCATGATAAGATGACGTATTTATACCATGCCTGATTAGTTACTTCTTATTTTATCCACAACGAAATTATATGGGGGTCGAAAATAGCCTGAATTGCTTCGAGGAAAGGATGGTACGGCCGTGCCGCTTTTTCTGCTCGACTTGGCGGGGGCACTGCCGGTCCCCCTGATAAATATAAAGGAATACGAAACACAATGGTTCATGTATCAACGATTGCTGTCATCGCAATTTCTTCCATGATTATCAAATCTATTGTAAACACATAAGAAATTGTCNTCCGCAGTAGATCGTGTCTATGTAGATATACTATTTATGTACCACGCTTTCAGTCATATCTATACCTAATAATAATCTATACTTCCACTATATCACACCAAAATTATAAAGGTGAAAGTGTGTGAGGTTGGATGTATGTGTTACTCTTTCACTACTAAACTACTGGACGAATTTTGATGAAACTGGGCAGAAATATAGCTTATATATCAGAATAATATATAGGCTACTTTTTATGCGGGTGCGGGAAATAGTTCCCTCGGATGACACCGCTAGCGGAAGCTAGTATAATATAAAGCTGAAGAGTTTGTTTGAACGCGCTAATCTCAGGAAGTACTGGTACGATTTGAAAAATTCTTCCAGTGTTAGATAGCCCATTTATTGAGGAAGGCTATTTTTTATACGAGTGCGCGGAGTAATTCCCGCGGGACACGGGTGAAACCGCTGGCGGAAACTATTTTGTGATATTTTCCTTAATATATTTTCGTTCATAAGTATTAATTACACCGCATTTTGCTCACACCAATTAGATAATATCCATTATTCATTCTGTAGGGATTAATGTTGGCCTTCAAGGATGTTTTGACCTTTTTGTGGGGTCAACGTCCTCATATTTGGTATACTGGTTTCCGCCCGCGATTTCACTCGCGTTCCGTGGTTACTTCACTTGCCCAAGTAAAAAATAATCTATGGGCCTTTCCTGATAAATGAGGTATCTAACTCTAAAATAAATTTTGAAATAAGGCTGGTAGTTCCTAAGATTAGTATATTTAAACAAATGAATCAAACTCTTAACAATATTACTTGCTTCTGCTAAAGGTTTAATAGCATCCCGCAGCAACAACTCCGCGCACCTGGATAAAAGTAGCAAACAAAATCTTGAGCTTTATAACATTAGTATAGATATGATAAAGTCACAATTTCATAAGATATAAAATAAACGTCTTTGTGAATGAACCTTTTTATACATATTCCCTTTGTATTGAAATATTCATATTGAGTTGGTTTGGGTGCGAACAACGGATTGACTGTTTGGCACAGATGGGATATTGTAGAAAAAATACGTTGGCATAGTTTTGGTCGTGTATGTCATTTTATAGGGTTACGTACCTCAATTGTAAAACAAGACTCTTTTATTAAGACTTAGTTGTTAGAGGAAAAAAGAAACAGTACAGTTTTCGTCGTGTATGTAATTTTTTTAGGGTTCCGTACCTAAATGGTAAAACAAGACTCTATTATTAAGACTTCATTGTCTGACTGTCACTAAGCTGTATCTCATTAATGGTGATCGTTAGACTGTTGAAATTTTCACAGAGGATGTATTTCTGTAGCTTCAATAACAAACACAACTAATACCAGAATTTTATAAAATGTTTACGGGACTTCGATATAGCAAATGGAATGTTTTTGCTCCTTTATAAATCCGATCTCGCGTACGGAAACGTTTGTACCAACAACAGCAGTCACGGTACCCGAATCTGTCAAATTTTACCAATCAAACATTAAATAATCTACCACCATTGCGATAAGGTTGAACATCTATTGCAGAAATTTGTCAGATTGTGGTAACTTGATGTGCTGTCATCTGTACATGAGACTGAACCGCATTTGGCCGACTACTTTTGGTACAGACGACAGCACATCAAGTTACCGTAATCTGGAAGAACAGTCAATCTTATCACAATACTTGAAGGTTAATGTTTGATTGGTATTTGACAGCTTTGAGTATGTTGATCTTATGGCGTCTGTACTTGTTCCTTTAACTTACTAAATAATTTTGTCAGAACACCAACTATCTCACAAACGCCTACTCGCCCACCTTCTATTAAAACACGACACAAAATATTTACATACTGTCAAAGAGAACGTATGAATAAAAGCCTCTATGTAAGGGAACACCGCTCAGCCTAACTGTACTAGCAAACATCGGGTAGAATGTTCTCGAAGTAAATGTGAATGGTGGGACTATTACTGAAACTACACGACTTTAATTTACGAGTAGTTTTAAAATCGATCGATAAACGTATCATGATAAGATGACGTATTTATACCATGCCTGATTAGTTACTTCTTATTTTATCCACAACGAAATTATATGGGGGTCGAAAATAGCCTGAATTGCTTCGAGGAAAGGATGGTACGGCCGTGCCGCTTTTTCTGCTCGACTTGGCGGGGGCACTGCCGGTCCCCCTGATAAATATAAAGGAATACGAAACACAATGGTTCATGTATCAACGATTGCTGTCATCGCAATTTCTTCCATGATTATCAAATCTATTGTAAACACATAAGAAATTGTCACATCGCTGATTCTCGTTCACTCAACATCTGCCTAGCTTTTACCCAACTATGTTGGGGTCGGCTTCCAGTCTTACCGAATGTAGCTGAGTAGGTACCAGTGTTTTACATGGAATGACTGCCTAACTGACTACCTCAATCCAGTTACCTGGGCAAGTCAATGCCCATTGTTCATTGGTAGGACTGGTTGTCAGACTGGAGCGACTGTCTATCTGACCTCCACAGTTACCTGGGCAACCCACCACTTGGTAAGACTAGTCAGTCAGACTTACAGGCTTCTGGCTACTCGTAAAGACTGCCAAAGATGTTCAAATGACAGCCCACTTTGTCATCGTGTCTTGGGAAACTCGTTGACTCTTAATAATTATCTCGACCCATTAAAATTATAATCTTTTTACTTGCTCCTTTATTCAATAGTAAGCTGTACTGTTTTTTTTTGCAACAATTTCACACGATATTTCAGTCAACTAGTAAAGACTATTTGAGTAACGTAATAACGAGCGATTCCAGAATACAGCTCTTAAAACCCACTCCGTATGGAAATATTAAACGTGACAGCTGATGCTGACACGATGAAGGAAATTGCCATTTGTTCACTTACTACCAAGTAAATGCAGTTTTTGGGGCATTTCAAATTATTCATAGATGTTGTAGCAAAACGTTGTTATATTCGGAAATAGTGTAGTACCTAGAGTCATAGTCTGAGACATTCAGCATGGGCAAGCAAATCATTGAAAACATTTATGTAGATGATCTTCTTCTATTGAATTACGATTTGTACGTACGTGTGTGTGCGTGTGTGTGTGTGTGTGTGTGTGTGTATTGCTAATAATACAAAGGACGCACTTATGAGATAAAATCTATATAATCAGAAAAATATTAGACAAAACAAAATAGTCTAGTTAAAATTTAACTGAATACTATTCGAATTGTAACATAACGTGCAAACTCTCTTATCTAACATCGAATATACTAATTGAATTAACAACCATTAATTAAATCAATACGTACTTTCTACCAATTACCGCGAGAAGAACAAATAAAATAAACTTCTCGTATATCTCAGGAACAACTTTTAACAACTCACTAATGACTTAACAAGTAATATGTATTTAATTATATTATTTCACAGTTTGCCTTTACGAAGTTTTTTATATTAATTAATTAGATTTTATTAGTTGAACATACAAGTTGAATATGTGTCAAGCAGCCTTTTTATTTGAAAACTTGTTTAACCGAAATTCTGAAATAAATTCAGTCGTTTTAGGGACACTAAATCAGATTGGGATATTTTTACAATAGTGGCATTATATACATATCCAGTTGTTTTTTCTGTGTTAGGTATACATTTCACTAAAATCGGTTCAGTGGTTTATGTGAAAGGGACAAAAATTTACCCTTCCTTAGAAAATGTATTATTTATATTTTTGCTTATCTATGTGACCTTTGAAAAAGGTCATTCAGCCATTCGGCAACACGACTCCAATAAATATTAAAAATACATTCTGATGCACCGTTAACGTATCATTACTTAGAATTTATTAGTCGAAGTAAAAATAGGTCGTAAAATGTGAAAAAGATATTATTTTACCAAACAAATGCTTTGTCATGCACAGTGGGACGAATGACATAGAGGTCGAGAAAAAACTTATTTTTATAAAATTATGTAGATGACAAATATACATTTTTATTTATGCCCTCTAATAGAGCGTAAAAAACGTTGTGATGCTTATTATATTTTATTGGGTTGACTGCTTATAAATACAATAATAAAATATGTCAAAGGATTGTTATAAAAACACAGTAAAATAACTAAAAAGTATCGAGGGTAAAGTTCATTTTTTATTCTTACTAATATTATAATTTCAAAAGTAACTCTCTCTGTCTGTCTATCGAGCTTTCACGGCAAAACTTACCGATTTACATAAAGTTTAGTAGACAACTAGTCCAGCTAGAGCCTAAAAAAGGACTTTGGATACTTTTTATCCAGAGACGGGATGTGGTTTAAAACATCTAAATCACATACATTGCTTTGAACAATTAAACTCGAGCTTGATAAATCAGCTCCATAATACCGAGAAGCATAACGACACGTAGCCACTAGCCACGCAGAAAATTCATCGACATTTACAATACAAAATAACCAATGAACCAACGTAAACATTTATCGGCTACCGTAAATCACAGGATGATAAATGAATGTCGAAAAACACACGATACAAAAAAAAACTTAAAAAAATATTCTCAATATCAACACGTAAGCGTTGTAATGAAATAAAAACATCGATATAAATTACTGGAGAAACATCGATAATTTACGACGTGAAATAAATATGGTGGACTTGTGATGACAAGGTTATGAACGTATGTAATGTTTTTTTAAATTCTTGGTATTATTTTAGAAGAAGATTTCACCAATAAAATAATAAATGATTTTATTTCATTAAAACATCTTATGCCCTGACTCTAGTAGCAATTTAAACACTGTGCATGTTTAATAACTCCAACCATATTTGATTGTGAAAACAGATACATACTTCTAAGTTAAGCTCATACCAACTGGTCTTCCATTCCATTCTGGCCAGAATACAAATTCTTGAGTTCAAAGCATAAAGGATTAATTTTTTTTTTTTCCTAGCTATGTTTAGGTGTACTTCCAGTCTCTAAGATGCAGCTGAGTATCAGTGTTTTACATGGAGCAACTGCCTATCTGACCTCTTCAATCCAGTCCGGCAAACTCTTGGTAAGTCTGGTTGTCAGACTTTCCGAGTCAAAGTTAATAGACACCTGTGTGGCTGGAGAGTTTGTTCATTATTAGCGTTTCTTCTTTCCAGCCATAACACTAGGAAACGGTGAATGGGTTTTTGGGGGTGCTGTCCAATGTAATTTGACGTGAAAAAGTGCTACTTTATTAGCCTAGTTTCAATAAATGATTTTCACTTTTACTTTGACGTTAACCGCTCGTATACCGTCAATTATAAGACAATAGAAAATGTATTGTGCCTTGCGTACATTCGAGCTCTCGACATACGATAGGTTAAAGCATGAAAGAATGATACCACAAATACAAACCATCTAAAATGTTCGTACGAAGCATGCGTACAAACCAATATAGCAGGGAGTTATGTTTAGCATAAAATTTTATAGTCAGTTATTTGACAGTATTGGTACACAGTTACCGTTATTATAGGCCCCGTCGTTAAAAATTATGACGATTTATAAAAGGCCATTCTTTGTCGTATGTTCTATGGGGTTGTTCAATTTTTGTGGCAGAATTTGCCGATAAAATTTGACGTGATGTCTATGGACGATTCTCAAATTACTAACGCAATGTAGAGACACTATTGAAAAGACTGAAAGATTTTTTCAAATTGGCCGAGTAGTTTCTGAGATTAGCACCAACCCTTTTTTTATAATATCAGTACTTAAATAAGATTTAAATGCCATGAAAATAAAATTACTCGAACTGTGTACTGCTAATTACAAAGTGAAACTTTATATCCCCTTTCTTACTAATAAACTCGTTAAAAATCAAAGTTTATCATTGTTATATACTTATATAACTCCTTCTATTACATAACGAGGCCTACATCTGGAGTTCTTACAAACTCAATTAGGGAATCAAAAGTCGTTTTTCTACGTAACAACGAAAAAGTTTTATTTATAAAGGTACCTGGCTGGGGTCATATCATTGGCTAGGTTTTATTAGAAACTAGCCGTTTTCCCGCGGTTTCACTCGCATCCCGTGGGAATTACTGCCCGTACCCGGATAAAATATAGCCTATGTCACTCGTGGATAATGTAGCTTTCGAATGGTGAAAGAATTTTTA
>NWSH02000296.1:6530309-6563017 GCA_002382865.2 Heliothis virescens | reverse complement strand
TATATAAAACTCCTTCTATTACATAACGAGGCCTACATCTGAGTTCCTTACAAACTCAATTAGGGAATCAAAAAGTCGTTTATTTCTACGGTACAACGAAAAAGTTTTAATTTATAAAGTTACTGGCTGGGTCATATCATTGGCTAGGTTTATATTAAGAAACTAACTAGCCGTTTTCCCGCGGTTTCACTCGCATCCCGTGGGAATTACTGCCCGTACCCGGATAAAATATAGCCTATGTCACTCGTGGATAATGTAGCTTTCGAATGGTGAAAGAATTTTTAAAGTCGGTCCAGTAGTTTTTGAGCCTATTCATTACAACCAAACAAACAAAGTTTTCCTCTTTATAATATTAGTATAGACTAGCGACCCTACTGTCATTTTGCATTATTCGCGAAGCGGGGGGGGGCCGCTTCGCGAATAATGCAAAATGACAGTATTTCTTCACTATTTTATGGGTGTTATCTATACATATAAAAATCAAAGTACTGACTCATCAACACAGGGCCCAAATCGATGAACACAAATTTTGCACAGAGGTTCATCTTAAGACTTTCATGCGAGATAAGAAAGGATTTCCCGAAATTCCCATGGGGACGGGAAAAAACGGGAGTTGGTAGCCAAATGTGACTGATTTCTAGAACGCCGATCATATATATTATTTTCGGTTTTTTATAAATGTTTGGAGAAGTCGTTTGTAAAAGATTTAACTACTCTAACCGATATAATGTAAACGGAAACACCCTATCTGGATCCAGCCTTAGAATCTCTAAGTACTAAGTAGAAAAAGTGTTCAGGAAACTTAAGATACATCTCTCTAGTTTTGTTTAGGTCTAAAAGTAACTTCGTGTGTTACATTCTGGCTTTTTTAGGGTTCCGTACCCAAAGGAAAAACGGGACTGTATTACTAAGACCTCGCAGTCCGTCTGTCACCTTCTTCTTCTTATCGAGTGAGCTGCAGGTTTAATTATCTGACAAGCCCTAGTGTCAGAGTTTTCTCAAATCCGCCTGACGGCCTATGACGTAGAGTTATGACTACGACTGCTACTGAGTAGCATTCGAGGACGTCGGCTTTACGTGCCCTCCCTGGCACGGGGATGTAACAGTGCTAAACTTCCAAACTCCAGGCTGCTTTTGTGAAAGCTTCTAAAACCCGCAAAGTGATTTCGGCCTGGCCCGGGACTGTCTGGTCTGTCACCAGGCTGTAGGTTAAAAACCGTGATGATAGGTCAGTTGAAATCACAGATGATCAATCTCTGAAACAAAAAACACACTAGAATAACATAAATATAGGTATTTTAAGTGGCTCCCAAACAAAAACGTGATTCTTTGGCCACCGCGCCGTTTGGTACAAAATGGTACGGAACTCTTCGTACGCGAGTCCGACTCGCACATGGCGGGTTTTTTAGGACAAAAAAGAATGGCGGATACACGTGTCTATTCCTTTTAAAGATTTAGTACTCTCTTGAAATGTGGCAGGAATTTTCTGACAGTATTTCTTGAGAGAATTCTTAGGATATAAAAACGTGTTTTGATTTCTTATTTGAATAAGTATCTTTGTATGTTTTAGCCCGTTTTATTGTACTTCAAAAGGTTTCAAATACGGTTTCAATCATTGTTTTGAATATAAACTTAAATTAGTTAGACAGAATTTCGATAAGATTTTTCGAACTTTGTCGTTTATTTTTCTGATATTTTCAAAGATTTTGCATAATATAGACATCTACAAACGTTAGATTTAGAAGGAATTGTGATTATGATACTCAATTCATGTTTTTATTTCGTTAATCAAGCATGACAGTGATCTGACGCTAGACAAAATGTACAGACGACAGCAGGTCATCCTACCCGAATCTGTCAAATTTTACCAATCGAACATTAACATTCCACTATTGTGATTAGATTGAAAATCTGTTGAAGATCTCTGACAGATTGAGGTAGGTCGATGTGCTGTCGTCTGTACCTACAATTCATTGTTTGTTATGTTATGCTATGTCATACGAAAGATTAAATAATAAATCAAATAAAGTCAATCATTCACTCTACAACACTAACAAAACAAATCAAAAAACAAATTGTCATTTCGATAGACAAAAACTAAAATCTCATACACCAATTCAATCTAGCGTATCAAATCAACATAAATCAGAAAAAGGTCTATTGAATCTAGAATTAAAATAACAACACCCCAGGGAGTCTACGAATTGAAAATCTATACATATAAAAATCAAAGGTGACTGACTGACTGACATAGTGATCTAACAACGCACAGCCCAAACCACTGGAGGGTCGGGCTGAAATTTGTCATGCACGCATGTTATGACGTAGGCATCAGCTAAGAAAGAATTTCTCGAAATTACCTCGGAAATGTAAAAAACTGGATTTTAAGTTTTACATGAGCGAAGCCGCTAGCAGAAGCTAGTCATAGACTAAAACTTTTAATAACATCGCTAGAATTATGCCTAAGTTTTGCCTAACAATTTGAGTTGTCTACAAGCCTTGGGGAATGCTTTTATATAGCCTTTGTTTGTTAGGATTGATTGAATAACAATGTTTATTATTGGGCATCTTTGATTTTCTATAGTGCATTTATTTTAGCATGAGTTCCCTGACAGTTCATAGCTGATAGTTATAGTGATTTAACCTAAAGAAACTTAATCGATTATTTTATACTATCGAATCAGTTGGCAAAGAAAATGGAATCGGAATTTAAAATTTTTATATGGCCACTAAACTACATCGATTTTTTTATCGATTCCGTAACTTGCGTCAACCTCTATTGACGCAAGTCACATTTTGTTTCATTTTCGACATTCTTTAAAGACATATTTTTTTAACATCGATTATTTTATTTATTAAACAATAATATTTATTTAGTTCATTTAAAATATGAAAAAATATAGTTTACTGGGTAATTAACAAAGAGACAATATTTTAAAATATCTTTATTTTGTTGGTTTATTTGTTATACTTCTAAAGCAGTATGCGTGTGATGAAAAAATTAGAACTGCCAGGGAACTCATGCTAAAATAAATGCACTATAGTTAGCGTTAGTTTTGTAACTGTTTTTGACAATTTTGAACCTTAATTTCAGCTTAGTAAGGGTTGAATTCGCAAAAAACATTTTGTGAGTGGAGGCTTACAATATAATAGCTAGAATATTTCAGTTGTTTTCTATGTTATTTTTAGCAACATTGTATGGCCATTCATATTAAAAGCCTCAGTTTTGAATACTAGTTTTATTTACTAACATGATTTTGTATATTACTTATATATGTTAGCTTAAGGTATATATCTATGGGGCATAGTTGCCTGACAATAAAGGTTTAAATAAATAAATTATTACAAAGCCTTTTTCTAAAAATAGTATATAGTAAAAATAGTACATACATACTGACTGAGTATACCTACGCGTTTTATATTCATTAGTTTTAATTTATTTTAGTTTTAAGTAGTTTATAGTGTGTAGATATTGTATAGTACAGTACTGTTTATTTTAATTTTTAAATGTTGATTAGGTACGTTATAATGCAAGTTTGTATTGACACTTCTAATCTATTTACACTCAAGAAATGCCTTGTAAATGCAACATGAGTTGCGGTACAAACTGAACAAGATGCACAACTTTATATGATAATAATATACGTGATGTGACGTTTTCGTCGACGACAATATGCTTTGAAACTTAATGTCATAACATATGGACACAGAGTAAGCAACGAAGCAGAAACGGCAGCCGAACAATAGTTGCCTACACTATCCGCTGAGACGTTACCTAATGACATTGGGGTCAATGTCCGGTCGCACCATTCATTTATTCGGTCGTGTTTGGTATCGAATCTAATTAATTAATTACTTCTTTTTGCAGGATGTTCGTTTTTATGCCTACATGATTTTGTTTGATAATGAATTCCAGCTTTTTACCTAATAAATAACCTGCTTGGTTTTCATATAAGGTCTAGTAATCGGATCGACGAATTCAGTTTGTATATGCTGAATTCAAATTTGTATAGTATTATTTATGAAACATGAAATTATTATATTTTATTTGTTCGGAAAAACATAATATTTTCTTTATTTTTTTCAGTTCCTCTATAGAAATACAGGTGTATTGTCAAAATAATATCCACATAAATGAAAATATTGATTTCACTTGTACTATTATTTCGCATTTTGCTCTCCAGTTATTGAGTACAGACGACAGCACATCAACATACTTCAAACTGTGTTTTTTTTTCAATAGATTTTCAACATTATCACAACAGTGAAAGGTTATTGTAAAATTTTACAGATTCGGGTAGGTTGGCCTGCCGGCGTCTGCATGGTTACGACAATATTGAAAAAAAAAACCTTTCTTAACAGTCGGGTAAAAAGGAACTCCCAAATCTATATTTTTGTGCTACTGAATTTAAAATTCATAACAACTTACTTTTAAAGAGCAATTTGAAAATTTTATAGCATTTTTTTATCGATAGGAAGTCATCAGAATGACCATCCCGCTGTGGGTGACAGCGTCGACAGTGTCAGACTTTTACTGACTAAAACCCACCGTGTTCTTTTAGGAGCCCTCTCTGTGCTTGGGCCGCGGTAACTCGCGCGAACAACCCGCAGCCCACAACCCGCAGCACACAACCCGCAGCCCACAACCCGCAACCCACAACCCGCAGCCCAAATTTTATAGCTCAAAGGCACATTCGTCGTCGTTCGCTGTCGTACCTTCAAGAGTTTTGTCTGATTTATCTACTCTTTGATAGCGACGCAGCGACGTCGCGGTAACATTGTTATTGGTTCCCATAAACAATGAATTACTGCATCTTAGTTTTCTAGTATGTGAAGGTATCCTAGTTTATTTTATACCTAGATCTACATATTTTCGAACACAACAAAGAAATGCCAGTAAACAGAATATTGTGCCAGGTATCATTCGGAGTTTAGGTTTTCTCAAGTATGTTGACTTCTTCAGAAATTATAATTTTCTAAAAAAATGAATGGAAATTACATTTGCCTAGCTCTTTCCATCATTTTAACGTGCCTTCCGAAAAACGGAGAAGCCCGTCGTGACAAGATGGTCACCCATCTGCAACGCGACCGCACCGAGCGTTGCTTAACTTTATGATCGATCGATTCGCGCCTTGTCCTTTTACACGGTCAATAAGAATGAGATACTAAAGAATATAATCTTTTGGTACCCAAAAAAGTACTGCAATTTTCATATAAAACGCACCGATTCCCCTTTTTTAGGGTTCCGTAGCCGAATGGCAAAAAACGGAACCCTTATAGATTCGTCATGTCTGTCTGTCTGTCTGTCTGTCTGTCTGTCTGTCTGTCTGTCTGTCTGTCCGTCCGTCCGTATGTCACAGCCACTTTATTCCGAAACTATTAGGACTACACAGTTAAAACTTGGTAGGTATTATATTAATTATGTATTATATTAACCGCTTTATGATTTTCGTACAAAAATAAAAAAATAATAATATTAGGGGGGGCTCCCCATACATGAAACTGAAACTAAAAATATTTTTTTTCATCAAACCTATACATGTGGGGTGTCTATGGATAGGTCTTAAAAAATGGTACTGAGGTTTCTAAAACCACTTTTTCCTAAAGTCAATCATTTTAGCGTAAGACACTCCCAAAGTGCCAAAATGTGTGTCCCCCCCCTCTAATTCTTAAACTACCAGAGTGAAAAATCTGAAAAAAATATATGTTATAGATCTCAATAAAAACTACCAACCAAAATTGGTTTGAACAAGATACAGTCAGTAGTTTTTGAGATATAGCACTTTTTCAGTGACCGCAAATTATAACTTTGTTATTCATATATTTGTATGAAAAACAAAGATAATGGAACGGAACCCTTCGTGTGCGAGTCCGACTCGCACTTGGCCGGTTTTTTACATTAATTTATATTAAATTAATTTTTCAACCTTATTAATCACATAATAAGTTCCAAAATCCCATGTTCGCCACACTAAGCTCGGCTAGTTTTAGTTATAATTACATAACAACGAAGCCTCTACGCTAACATAGTTACCTCGCAGTTTGCTGAAGGATTTCGGTGAATATTGTGGTTTTCTCCACCAGATACCTTGGATTTACTGCTTTTGGTGTATGCAGCTACTAGCTTCTGCCAGTGGTTTCACCCGCTTTCTGAAGGACCTATTCCGCAGACCCGGATGAAAAGCCTAATATAGCCTTCGTTGGTAAATGGGGTATTTAATACTGAATTTATTTTTCAAATCGGTGTAGTAGTACTTGAGATTAGCGCGTTGAAACAAATAAACTTCCCAGCTTTCTTTTAGCGTGAGACCATCACTTACAAATGGAATCAATTCCCATTCAATATTTCTACCTTTTTGAATCAGGATATTACTGTTGTTTCCTCTGTTTTTTCCCAAATAAATACAAAAGAAACCACATAAACACTGTTCCTAAAAATAAAAAATAAAAATAAATTTTTACATGTATTCATTGCATTGTTATCGGCAGGTGCCATAGTTCCCATAGTCTCCCATATCCTAGTCCATCAACATCCCATCACAATAGCCCAAGTAGTGTATTCCATATTTAGCAATAGTTTAGCACAGAACCGGGGATTGTCCTTGGGTACATTTATATAGTGTATACGGGGATAATCGTCGGTTCTGTGTGACCATCTCATTAAAGTTGTCTTAAAAGGGCTTCAGCGTGTTGGCTTCCGCCCCACGTTCGCCCTCCAAAAATCCGGGACTTTTATAGTCCCGTGGTCTGGAAGAAAAAAAAAACTGGGCTATTTCATACATTTCCCTTTATTCCGTTACTCTGAATAGTATATAGAGGCAGCTTTTAATACACGAACAATATATCTTACGTACCGCCTGTTGATAAATGTTTCATACTTGGTAACTAAATTCCTCTAATTTATTAGGCAAGTAAAATTCTTTGTATTTAGTAATGTCGCTATGTTTTTGTTCCACTAAGTTGATTGGATTGGGGCCATGTGTTGTTTGATTAAGTATTGCGTGTATAAAACATTTTGCAAAAAAATGGGCTCGTATGAAAGTTATAACTTGATGAAGGACTTAAAGGGAGTTCGGTAAAGCAGGAGACTCATGGCTAAGGTGTAGTCGCGTGGATAGATCGATCATAAGATGATGCAAAGCTTGGCGCGATCGGTCCGTGGATTGGTGACCATCTTGTTATGACAATAGGCATGACGACAGGGTAAAAAATAAGCAAATCCATTTAGTCCGTAATTTATATTATCGCAAAATATTGGACACGTATTTTGTTTTTAAAAATCTATCGATAATAACAAAGATAATGAGTATTAAAGTTCGGGAGTGGGGAGTCCTGACGTCACGCCTATGTCAAAATCGTACGTAGGCGTGACGTCACGAGCAATTTCAACGGTCTAATAGCTTCGTAATTATTTGTTGAGATAAAAAACGAAAAAATACGTATGCAATATTTTTTTATAATCTAAAAGACGGAATAATTAGATTTTTTTAGTCGTCATGCCTATTGTTATATCAAGGCAGATTGGTGGGTTCCGTCTGTCATTTGAACATCTTTGGCAGTCGTTTCGGGCAGTCCGAAGCCAGAGAGTCTGACAACTTTCGGGTTGCTCGGGTATCTGGACTGTGACTCGGATAAGCAGTGGCTCCAAGTATAGTACTGGTTTTCAGTTGCATCCAGTTACTCTGGAAGTTGACCACAACATATGTAGTATGGAAAAGGCCAGATATATAGAGCTTACCCGAACTGGAATCAAACCCATACTTTTCTCAAGCTTGATAGACAGTTTTTAGGGTTCCGTACCCAAAGGGTAAAACGGGACCCTATTACTAAGACTTCATTGTCTATCTGTCTGTCTGTCCGTCTGTCTGTCTGTCTGTCTGTCTGTCTGTCTCCAGGCTGTATCTCATGTCTGTCTGTCTGTCTGTCTGTCTGTCTGTCTGTCTGTCTGTCTGTCTGTCTGTCTGTCTGTCTGTCTGTCTGTCTGTCTGTCTGTCTGTCTGTCTGTCTGTCTGTCTGTCTGTCTGTCTGTCTGTCTGTCTGTCTGTCTGTCTGTCTGTCTGTCTGTCTGTCTGTCTGTCTGTCTGTCTGTCTGTCTGTCTGTCTGTCTGTCTGTCTGTCTGTCTGTCTGTCTGTCTGTCTGTCTGTCTGTCTGTCTGTCTGTCTGTCTGTCTGTCTGTCTGTCTGTCTGTCTGTCTGTCTGTCTGTCTGTCTGTCTGTCTGTCTGTCTGTCTGTCTGTCTGTCTGTCTGTCTGTCTGTCTGTCTGTCTGTCTGTCTGTCTGTCTGTCTGTCTGTCTGTCNAACAATTCCGAAAGACAAATTAACAACATCAACATCTCTTAAAAAAATAAATATCTCACCAAAAGATTCACAAGGATCTCTTCATCTAAACGTAAATTCAAGCGCTATGGCTTTAAAACGATGTAACCTTGAAATTACGGGCGCGCGAACATTTTCATTCTTGGCCGTAACTTACGTTAATTTACGTTATGTTTTAATCTAAAAAGCTGAGCGTGTTCACTTGAAAATCCCAAATTAAAAGGACCTTGCAGGTGACTTAGGATTAAGACTGTGATGAATTTTCCTCGGAAATGCTGCAGTGTTTGTGGAAACAGGGAAAATGTTTGTTGGAGGAACATTTTGGGTTTGTTTTCCAGTGGAACAATAGCAAAATCAAAAAGGTGAATGTTTGTAGGTTTTTCACGCGCAACGCTGAACGGATTTCGATGAAACTTAGAAGTAAAGCTTCATATTATGTCAGAATAATATTTACGTTTTTTATCCGGGTGCTGGATGGAGTTCTTCAGAGAGCAGGTGAAACTACTGGCGAAAGCTAGTTAAAAAATATGACTTTGAAAACGGTCAGCGTTAACTATTAAAAAGACTCTATTAAAATAGGGTACAGCTGTTTTCTGCAATTTATTCACTTCTCAGGAGAAATACCATACATCATAAAGTCACATTTTATCATAAACTAATTTCCCCCAGCGGTTTCACCCGCTCTCCCGTGGGAACTACTCGGCGCACCCGGATAAAAAATAAAGCCTATAGCCTTCCTCGATAAATGGGCTATCTAACACTGAAAGAATTTTTCAAATCGGACCAGTAGTTCCTGAGATTAGCGCGTTCAAACAAACAAACAGACTTTTCAGCTTTACATATTAGTATAGATAATACATTCGATAGTTTTTTGCTTAAAGTGTAACACAAATAGGAGATGGGTATCACTCACTATTTAAAAAAATAACCGTTCACAACTCATCATAGCATTCGGAAACATTACCTTTTGTAAAAAGAGTCAGTCTTTTGCAAAGTAGATCATTAAAATAAAAAAAAATCTACGTATTTTACGTGCGTCCGTCAAATAAACCAGCCGACAGAGACCGCGCCAGATGCACTCAACTTAAAAAATAAAATCCTTTTTTTCCCAACGCTCAATTCGAATGTGGGAATTGCACTAAAAATCGGTTTTCCATGTCATCCGACTATCCGATAACAAATTCGATACACCTAAAATTGTAGGCTTCCGATGATCAAATGATAAAATGAAAATAGGTTTTGAAAAAATCTAACTGTACACGGCTCTGGATCGTGACATCGTTTAGGGTTTGTTAAAAATGGAATACCTGTATAGTTTGTTATGTCAATTTTTAAATGGGAATAGAATATATTATTTGTTTTTTTTTTTTATCAGAAAAGCATTTTTTGTAACTCTATAGTTTGTGCTGAAATTCGTTTTTTGATTGATGTCTAACGACAATTTGAATTTTGTAATAATTGACATTGATCTATTTTTATGCTGAAACTAGCAATTCCCCGCGTATCCACCCGTATACCCAGGGAACTTATTTCCGCAACCTGATAAAATGGAGTCCTTTTGGAGGCTTTATGGTCATGTAACGAGAGTGCGGAGAGATAAAGTTGTAGGCAGCTATCTGTCAGATAGCTGCCTACAACTTTATCTAGAACCTCTTAACTGGTCCTAAAGTATTCAAACACTAAAGGAGTATACCAACAGGCCTTGAGACTAATGTCCTAACAGTGTTAAATATACACTAAGAAACTCCTGTGATTATGTTAATGTTCTAAACTGGAAGTTAGTAATGTTTTGTGTTTGATGAAAACTTCATTAGGAAGTCCTGGTGGCTTAGCGGTTAAAACACCTCTCAAGAACGAGAGTGCGGGTTCGTTTCCAGGTCAATCAAGCACCAATGTAGCATATGAACTTTCTAAGTATGTATATCTTGGATACCAATGGCTGATTAAAGGTGTCGGAAAACATCTCGAGGAAACCTGGAATATCATACAGTCTGAAATGGTCAATTCGGTTTGAGCAAGCGTAATGATTAATGCTCATTCCTTCTCTGCATGAGAAGGTCTGTGCCCAGCAGTGGGACGATGAAAAAGCGGATGCGCTGATGATGATAAGAAGAGGTCTACGCCCAGTAGTGGGACGATAAAAAGGCTAAAGAAAACTTAATTAAGCATACTAGGTTATTTTACTATTAATTATTATATTAAACTTGTAATTTTCTAGTTAGCCCGTTTTCCAAGCCGTGGTTTTCAGAGAAACTGAAAAGGTTGAATATTTAAAATTTTCCGTCTAGCACCAAGTAAGGTTTAACAGGGGTGTTGAAAGTTAGGTAGACTATTTTGGCTTTTGATTAGTCTCCCGTTAGCTAGTTTTAAACTAGTTTTTGCCCGCGGTTTCGTCTAGGTTTTTACAAAGATAAAATATACGTAAATATATATATGAAAAATAAACCACAGATTAGTTATATACATATACTTAACGCCCGCTTCATAGGTTCCAGATAATGTTTTAGATAGCTATCTATCAGATAATGCCAACAAAAAGCCCTTTTTATTGTTTTGTTATATTGATTGTATGTGTTATGTATTTAAGTATGCGTCCTCAATTACGCAATTAAATGTATTTTATTGCAAAAAGTAGACAAAAAAATCTATGGCATTATCTGGTATCTCTGAAAACGGGTAAAAGTCTTTTTTTCTTATATGCAAATGGGTTGAATCTCTTCTTTTAAACAAAAGGATTCACCACTATATTATCTTGGTACAGAATGGCCATTTTGGGTCATTAATTCCAGGTTCTCACCACTTTTTCTTCCACCCAAAGGCTACATTTTAATATTTAAATAGTTTTTTTCCACCAAATTAGTGAAAGCGCGAGGTTAAAACTATAACTTTGCCAGATTTCGTTATTTCTTTTTATATTTTTACTGAGACGTTTTAATTAAAATATTTTCTTTGTTTTTTTTTTGGTTTTTCATGTCTGCTGCTATTTTATGAGAACAAACCTTTTTGTAGGGAGTAAATCTGTGCTGTTTTTGACTATTAAATCAATTAGTTCTTGGTTACAAAAAACTCTTCGCTTGCAGCCTTGGCTTTCCAAAACCTCTTAATGGAGTTGACAATTTGACACATTATACACAACATACGCAAGAAAAAAATTGACACATACTGCAAAATAATTGTATTATTACTAGCTGTTTCCCGGGAGTTCAGCCGTTGTCCGTGGGAACTATTTCCCGTACCCGGACAAAACCTAGCCTATGTTACTCGGGTACGTACAGTGTAGCTTCCCAACAGTGAAAGAATTTTGGTTCAGTAGTTTCGAAAACGAATCCTCAAGTTCTTTGGGCATATCACTCGAAACCAGGATTTGATGGAAAGTTTGGTCGTCCAGGGAAAAGTTGAAGGCAAAAGGTTACGTGGGCGCTCTCCAACACAATGGACAGACCTTATCAAATCTGTGACACAGAAAAACATAAATGAATGTTCTCACTCGACCAAGCATAGAGCTTCGTGGCGACGCATCACAAAAGCAGCAATAGCACATGAACCGACCGAGACATAACCACGACCATTCTGACAAGAATGTACGACTAAGAAAAAGAAGTTTCGAAAACTAAGAAAATGATTCCTCTTTATTATACCACTAGTATAGATAGAAATATGAAAATCTGTGTTAACAACAAACATACATGTGATGATAAAATTACACGCAAAAACTCAACTTCAAACTTTTCCACATTAGTAGCAAAACCTAGTGAAAATATGAAAAAAAAAGTTCCACAAACCTTGTTTGAGCCACAATTAAATATTCAACATATGCCGCGAAAGTTACTACGAGTTTTTACTCGTAAATATATCAATATTATAATTTATGGGCCCAACTGGGTCGAGGCAACGAGCGAACGAAGCATCCATCAATTCAGTGTTAGGGTTCCGTATTTATAAGAACTACTTGGTTCTGTAGTTTTGCATAAAGAATCGTCATTTGTTTAAACATTTTTCTATGTTGATTGTCTGAAAAACAAAACGCAATCGATCTATTCTTGTATTATTTTAAGGTTTAGTAAGAAACTTAGGGTGCATTTAGACCAATGGATGCTTATTTTCTCCTTGCCTATCAAATTATTTTAGAAGGAACGACGAAGGAATGCTTTGCATCTGTTTCATGGAGATCTGTTTATAAGAAAATAATTTGATAGTGAAAGAATACGAAAATCCTATGAAAGAAAACTCTTGTTCTAGCTTTAGCAATTTTTTCCTGTGATATAAATGTGGGTACCCTTAAGCAAATTAAGAAGTAGAGATTGAAATCACGAAGACTTTCTATTTAGGTATTTGTCAAAGTTGCTTGTGTATTGTTTAGATACCAGCTCGTTCCAATTTAGACTTTATTGTTATTCCTAATTGGGTTATTTTAGACTGTTTGGACTTAGTGTTTGGGTCAAGTGGTTCGGACGATCGTTGGGGCAGTTCAAAGATAGGTACAGAAAATTTGTGCCTTATATATGTTACCGGCCAAACCCGATTTTAGGACAAACTAGTTTTGCCTAAGCTAAACTAGTTCTTCCTATAAGCAATAGGTGAGGCTTAAAAATAGACAAGCTTAGTTTATTGGGCCTATATTTTCTATTGCTAAAATACTTGACATAGGTCGTAACGTGATATATCTGACTATATATTTTTCGTTTTTAATTCTAAAATTTAAAAACAGCTCCAGAAGTTAAAAACAACCCTGTACCACCGCACCCTATGTATTTTTGATGGCACACTTTTACCTGACCAATAAAAAGGATTCAGTAATACTCGAGAAGCTGTAAAACTTTTAAAATAGTAACATTTTATGACTTTTCAGAAACTTTCAATTTCAATGGATCATTTCAACATCTGAAATAAAATTAAATAATTACGAAAACAAATATAGCTTCTAAAAAATTCTAAAACAAATACTTTACACATTGTAACATATAGCAGCATATACGTCAAAATACACTGTAAAAAGCACGCATGAAGGGTACGGAAGGACCGAGCAATTACACCCAACTTTTAGGTAAATGAGGACTGACATTCATTCATTCATTCGAACTTCATTTGGTACGGCTGACAAGCATTTATTTTACTGCCTCAGCAATTTCGTTTTACGGAATGACTTGACATTTTAAGGGTTATTTCTAAAATCTGTTTTGTTTACTTTAATACGGGTATCGTGAGCATTCATTTTGGACAGTTTTGGCACGTCATCGAAAGGGTTACGTGAAATAGTGCTGGGAAAATGTCGTTGTAGTTTGGGAAATTATTCGTAGTCTGGCAGCTGGTTGGACTAATTTTCACGTAAATTGGGATACATAGGTGTGGGTCAGTTGTGATATTATTGCAGCTAGAATAAGGTGTTTCTCGTTGGAATTAGGGGTATTTTTACATGAGTACTAGCTTCCGCCAGCGGTTTCACCACGTCTCGTGGGAACTACTCCAGGCACCCAGATAAAAGGTAGCCTATAACCTTTCTCGATAAATGGGCTATTTAACACTGAAAGAATTACTCAAAAACCAGTAGTTCCTGAGATAAGCTCATTCAACCAAACAATCAAACAAACTCTTTAGCTTTATAATATTAATATAGATTTTTTTTTACTTTTAATTTTACAATGATAAAGTTTTGCATTGAAAGGTCTAAAATGAAAATTTAATCAATTTTTTTCCCACTTTCTGGCTTTCAAGTGAAAAGTTTTCACGTTACACACAGAACATTGTCGGGAATCGAATCCAAAATGAACCGCAGTAACATCTAAACCACTTGTAGCTAAAGTACACGACCAACTTATAATATTAAATAGCTTTAACAAAATCGATTGTGTACCTATGGAAAAAGTTATCTAGCACATGCTATTAGCCTCCTTAGTAAGTTTTGAGTATGGCAACACTTGCGGCAGATTTATTGTGAGTGATGCTTCATAAAGTTTGGTATAAAGCTTCATGTTTTTCATAGCTAGGTTTTTTGTATACTTTTTTTTTATATTTTTTGGGTCTATATTACTGTTCTTTCTTTGTAGGTGTCTGTTTTTGTACTTGTGATTCATCTGCATATGCCTAGCCTTTTTAAAAACTATGCTAGGTTCTAGCTTCCGTCTTAAATGGATGTAGGTAACCAAGGTAAGACTGGCCGACTGACTTTCTGGCTTCTGACTACCCGTAACGACTGCCAAAAATGTTCAAATAACAACAGGGACCAACAAATTTGACGTGCCTTCTATACGGAAGAACTCATAATGACAAGATGGTCTGGTCAACCATAATCGGACCGATAATCAGTTGTTACTTTATGATAGAATTAAAATTATTTGCCATTTTCATTTCAGGCATGTCATGCATATACTATGGAGATAAACGAACTCAAAATTTTCTATCATCAACATCGAAAAATAAAATGTAGGGTGACGTTTTCATAAACTGTCTTCAGAATTCCTCTCCTAGAGTAACACGGACAGACGGACAAGACTGTCGGATAGAAAGTGCCACACACATAATTTGTTTGAGAAAATGTACATACATTTTTCTCTTTTAAGTAAGTTTGAGCGACGTGACATTTTACAACTGGGTTTTAGGTTTGTTTTAGGTGCTTATTTAAGTGTGTGTAGTTTTGTGTGGGGTAAGTGTAAATGTTTTAGATTGACGACTAGCTGTTGTTTGAGGTTTCACCTACATTCCAGAAGATACCTTTTGTCATATTATGTCCTTACATTTTGGAATTTAATTATTAACATAACAAAATTAATTTAAGCTTAAATAATTTTCAGAGGTTCCAGATAAAGTCTCCGATAAATATCTGACAGATGATGCCATAAAAAAAAATTTTGACTAATTTTCTATGGCGTCATCTGTAACTCTAGAACCTCTGAAATTGGCTGTAAATCTTGTAGTTCGACAAATAGAGTTACTTTCGTATTAATAGTATCCAGAAAAGCACTTTTCTTTTTTTTTTTGGAAATAAAAATAAACGAAAAAAATATATACGTGGTATGCACAGGTTTTTAAAAGAAATTCTTCACATATCCAAAAATATATAATATAGGATATTATACCTATTATGTACTTACTGGCATAAAATGCCTGATGTTGCTGTGCCCTAACAGGGTCCACAATTGTTCGTAGCTTTAAGCCACTATGTAACACCTACTAAACTTGTGGAATGCAAATAAAGAATATGAATATGAAATACTAGCCGTTTTCCCGCGGTTTCACTCGCATCCCGTCGGAACTACTGCCCGTACCCGGATAAAATATAGCCTATGTCACTGGTGGATAATGTAGCTTTCGAATGGTGAAAGAATTTTTAAAATCGGTCTAGTAGTTTTTGAGCCTATTCATTACAACCAAACAAACAAAGTTTTCCTCTTTATAATATTAGTATAGATAATTACTAAGATATGTCCTTCCTTACGTTTGAGCTTCCTCATTACTACTATATTGCTCATGTAATCGTCAGCTAAAATCAGTTATGAACAGAAACTACTTAGTATGAAACTCAGTTTCTTCTATTCAAAATCAGATTCATCACCAAAAACACGAGAAATATAACCCGTCATCGTCAGAGCATAAACCGTCAATTTTCCACCCATAGCCCTTATCAACAAGTATATGAAATTTTATGAAGTAAATGACCGAAAACAGTTAACCTTTAAACATATAACTGGAGTGTGTTGCCTCATAAAAAGACATTTTATGACAAACTTGAGGCTCGTAAAATGAAGGGTTACGTGTCTTTGATCTGATGGTACTGTGTTGTAGGTGAGCGATGTGAAGCAAGGCGAGGCGATGGTGCAAAAAATTCGCAAAACCAATATGACAAGAGACGTGACTTTCATGGCTTGACGAGAAAGGGACAACAGAAGCAGCTCATTGGACGTGCTGTGTACTGCTAGAGTCAAAAGAGAGACATAGAAAGAGGAATATTTAAATTGGAAGGTGATCTAAAAACATCTCTCTCTTTATACCTATCCCTATCCTTACTTAATAATTTTTTTATTTGATATTCCAAATTATTTTTTTTTGGGAATATTTGTACTTGGAGATCCTATTTACTTACTAAATATTTTTTCTGTTATCTGAATTTATGAAATTTGTTATAATAACTATTACAATTTCTCTTCATGCAGTACCGCAAAGTATCGCTTTGTATCGCGCTTGAGACTGGTAGGGCAGTGGGAACCACAGCTTTACTACGATGCGAGTACTAAACATTTTGAATATGAGATTTGGGAGTTTATCAGATTTGAAAACACGCAATCTTTTGTTTAAAAGCCACAAACATACTGAGCTTGGTCGTAAAATTGTATAATATTTAGCGAACGCAGAAACTGTTCATATGAATTTTGTTATTTACCAACATTTTCACAAATAATTAAGGAAATTGGGGGTATATTAAGAATCCTTTTATTTAATATGCATTTTAGGTTGATTAATGCTCAATCCTTCTGTGTGAGAGGATGCCTGTGCTCAGCAGTGGACGATAAAAAGGCTGATAATAATTTAGGTTCTTAATGCCAAGAACACGTTGACGGTATTTCAACTTCAAGGCAAGAAAAGTCAATAAAAGATGATGTAACTCTTACAGAGGTCCTCATGAAATAGGTTTCAGGAAGCAGAAGGGTTTTCTTGAATATACATAAAGTTTTCAAGATAGAAGAGCCAAAACATCATGCAGCTGACCATAAGAGACTCCCTAAAAAAATTACAAAAATCAAGATTTGAAAAACTAGCTTCCACTCGCGGTTTTACCCGTGACTCGAGGCAACTACATCCCGGACAGAGATAAAAAGTAGCTCATAGGTTATTTTGATATATAATTCATATTACTGCTAAGTTCCATCAAAATCTATCCAGTGGGTTTTGCGTGAAAGAGTAACAAATATACAGTCATCCTCACAAACTCTCGCATTTAAAATATAGAAGGACTTTGTCACCAAAAATTATGCCCAAATACCACCAACTAACCAACCCATGTATATTAATGAAATATCCTATTAATATCCCCATAAAATAGTTGTAAAGCCCATCAGAAACCATAGTTGATGTCCTGAGTGAAACATAAAATTTAACTGTCGTTCCGAACTAACAGACGTCGCTCGGTAATGGTATAATCCGGCCAATACCACAATGACTGTCCATTACGGGTTAAGGTATTTGTGAAGGGTTGTTGGAATATAGTTTGAAAGTTTTCAGTTATTAATAAACCTTACTAGCAATACAATTTCAAAGTAACTTTGTCTGTCTGTCATCATGTCGAAACTACAGGACAGATTGTGATAATTTTTTGCAGTTCTTACCTTGGGCTGTAGATTTACTGTGAAAATCAATATTCTGTCTATCTCTGGATTTACTTACTAGTGATAGAATTTTGACATTAGCCCCACACAAGCAATGTCAAATTCCTATCTCTGGTAAGCAAATCCAGAGTTAGATAGGTTATTGGGAACGGCCGTTAAACACGTAACAGGCGTTACGACCAAATTTCACAGTGTCTAGATAGCTATCTGACAGTTCATGCCATAGAAAAGTTGTTAAAATTAAGCTGTGAAACTGGCTGTTAGCATCATTTTTTTCTCAAATCCGCCTGACAGCTTCTAAGGCCTCTAGAAAAACTTTAAATATATATATAGCTTCCTAGCCGATTGTCGGCCACGGCGGCTGTTCTCATATCCTTATATCAGATCATCCAGATCAGCCAGCTGCGCAGGTCATATTATAGTGCACAAGCTTTTGCGCAGACACAGGTGCACTCCCAATTCCCTCACTCTCATAACCCGATGGGACGGCAATCCGACACGACCGGAAGAGACATTAGGCGCAGGACCGACATTAACGTGCTCTCCGATGCACGGGTGTATCAATCACCAACTTCCAACTCCGGGCTGCTTTGTGAAAGTTTCTAAAACCCACAAAGCGATTTCGGCCCGTCCCGGGAATCGAACCCGCGACCTCGTGCACAGCAGTCGGCTATGCGACCACTAGACCAACGAGGCAAATATATATAGTTTAAACATCAAAATACCATTTTACCCACGTGCGACAAGCAGCTCCATCAGTAGCAAAACCACGGGGAAACAGCTAGTTTATCACCCTTTAAAATTTCACACACATTTTTCACCAGTATTCATATAACTGCAAAAACTACATAAAACGTTCAGAAACACTCCCTTCGCATAACTTAAAACTTTTGAAGTTTTCAAAAGAAGGTATAATGTAAAACTACAGTTTTCCAAAATGTCTTTTTATGATGCAAACATTTTATTTTTATAACTTTGTTTTCTTTCTATCGTCAAACTTGTCTAGACTCAGAATGGACAGGTATCATGTTTCTGAAAAGCTCTTACGAAGATTGGTATATGTTTTGCTGTTGCTATAATAGTTAGGTATTGTTTATTATATTGTTATAATTTTTTTTAATAACAAGATCGATCTTGTTGGTTTTTATTACTAAGACTTCGTTGTCTGTCTGTCTGTCTCCAGGCTGTATCTCATTAACCGTGATAGCTAGAAAGCTGAAATTTTCACAAATGATGTAAGTATATCCGTTGCCGCTATAACAACAAATAATAAAAATTAAAAAATGTATTAATGGGGGTCCCCATGCAATAAACGTGTGAAACCGCAAATTATAACTTTGTTATTCATATATTTGTATGAAAAACAAAGTTACTATTTGCTGCCCGAAAAATGTTTGTATTTTGGCTAGTTGTAGGTAATAGATACGTTCATTTTTCATAGATACTGGTACGGAACCGTTCGTGCACGAGTCCAACTCGCACTTGGCCGGTTTTTCATTTGCCTAAGTTTAAATCAATTTGTTTATCTTCTATAAGTATAAAAACATAGTCCTGACTCATTCACTGACTCGTCAACGCAGGGCCCAAGCCCGTGAACTTATAGGTAAAGCTAAAATTTTGCACAGAGGTTCATCTTAAGACTGTCACGCGAGATAAGAAAGGATTTTCCGAAATTCCCACGGGCACAGGAAAAAATGGGATGTTATGTTTTACGCGGGCAAAGCCGCTGGTAGAAGCTAGTTAAAAATATAGGTATATTTATATAAAAGTTCTTATTAAAGTCAAGCTAGTTGCACGGTTCCAAGGAGTTGGTCTCATGGAGAAGAACCGGCTAGAAACTTCATTGACACTTTTTTGAAAACTCTCTTTTGCCTTTATATACAGATTTTGTTTGAACCTAAAGATAAATTGATTGAAAATAAAAGATTCCGACGTATTGAAAACCTCTTTCTTTTTTGAAGTCGGTTAAAATGGATTTAATTCTGATCTATTTCAAAGATAGAACAAAGCAGCAGAACAAAGCATTCATTTGTTTCTCAGGTCTATTTAAAACCTCAGACAACTTAATTTCGTAGCTGAATTTAGGTTAGTACTACTTTGATTAATGAAAATAAGGCTGGTTTCATTGTGAGATACTTAGCGGAGTAACTGCAGAGGTATACTTATATATATTAGCTTTTTGTTTTTCTTTTTATTAGCCTATATTGTCCCATTGCTGGGCAAATGCCTCCTCCAAAGTCTTTTATCTTTCTATGTCTGAATCTTGCGTATCCCCCTGCGGAGCCCACTAGGGCCAGAGCCTGTCGGGGCTGCGGGTTGTTCGAAAGAGTTACCGCGGCCCCGGCGCACAAAGGGCTTACGAAGGAACACGGTGGGTTTTAGTCAGTAAAAGTCTGACACTCCCTCACGTTGTCACCCACATTGGGAGGCGCCATACAGATGATTTCCCATCGTTAAAAAAAAAAGGTTGCGTATCGGGTTGTCCGAGTAAGGGACTACACACACTTATTCAGCTCTATTCAGCTTTTGCCCATAGAAAACAACGATTTTGTATGAAGACGCGTACGAATCCGTTCAGCTTTCCGCGTCTATTCAGCTTTCGCGGCAAACGGGTATGAAATGAGAACAAATGTGTTTTTATCTTGCGAGTGCTTTAGATAGAGTTCAGCGCTTTTCTGCCACGATCAGCGCTGTTCCGCCGCGTTCGGCGCTGAATGCGCTGAATAAGTGTGACCAAAATCGTTCAGCGAAACGCGAATGGAGCTGAATAAGTGTGTGTAGTCCCTAAATGGTCAGGTGCATCCAGTTAGACTGGAAGCCGACCCAACATAGTTGGGAAAAGGTTAGGCAGAGGTGTTATTCTTGACTGCATGTAACATGTAAAATACCGTTTAGGAGCAAACTAAACTGTATATATCTACTTACTTCATATTTACTGCAGTCATCTGCACCTGTCTACTTAACTAGTCAAATTGGTGTGTGAATATATTAAAACGCTCTCTCACCTCGAAAGTAATTTTCTTAAACAAAGTTAACGTTTCATGGATTATGTTATGACTTTCGCGATTGCTTTAGTTGTTTAATAGGTGTTTTGTCAAGGTTAGTTTTAGGCATGAATAATTATGTTTTTTTTTTCATTTTGTTGTTAAGAAGGTAAAACCTTCCTGTTTTTATTTTTTATTTTATTTTATTTTATTGGATAGAGACAACAAACAGATACATGGTAAGTAGTGAGTGTAAATAATGTAAATCAAAATGGATGTAACAATGCAGCCCACAGCGTTATCCACAAATTAACAAAAATATATAGAAACATGGTAAATGATGCTAGTTAGGATAAAAGATACAAAGAATAATTAACTATTTATAAATAATACAGGTAATAAACTATGTTAATATGTTAACGTTATTATTATTAATAATTGACTTATGAATAAGACTCTTGAACTGGCCCATGGAACAATAAAAGATATCAATATGTTCAAAATTCTTATTATAATTAGCAACCATACGGCGGACGGGGGAACGGAGACCTGTATTTGTTCGGGATCGACCCACTGCAAAAAGTTTACCGNTATATTTCCGTATTCGGCCAGAAATTACATATTTTGGCGAAATTTTACAATTTACACAACATTTAGTTAATGTCGTTAGAATATGATTTTGTCGTATCTGGATAAAAATATCAGGGGGCACGGCAGTGATCCCGCCAAGTCAAGCACAATAAAGCGGCACGGCCGTAACATCCTTTTCTCGAAGCAATTCAGGCTATTTTCGACCCCCCTATATTTTGGTTGTGGATAATATATAAGTTTACTACTACTGTCCAGTTTTATCAACATCCATCCATTTAGTAGTCCCCTACGTGAACTACCCGACAGCAAAACGTTCATGATTATATAATATTTTATAGGTACATACATCAACGATAACTCTCATCGTGTGATAGGATCAAATTCTACAAATAATTATCAGATAAAGACTAATATAATAACGAAAGAGGAGGAAATATTACTGGTGGTCAGAATACGTATCTCAGTGTAATTTGAATTTGATATCGTATGGCTGAAAATATTAATTACTGAATATAATATTTGCATATATTTATTTTATAATGTTAATGATGATAATTCTAGTACTTCTTATCACTAATACACAAAACAAACTCACTCGCAATCCATTAGACTGTTTTTAAAACTACAATAAGATTCTAGTGCCTAATAATTTTGGTGAAGACCTATCATTTATCAAGATCTTTCAGACTCTCAATGGTAAGATAAACCTCATTTAATATTACGAAAATATTTTGTTTAGTTTAATATTAAAAAATAATTATGTTAATACTCATTTGAGACCATCAATTTATTTTAATACAACGGGTTATCACGAAAAGATTAAACCACTTGCGCACGATACTTTGTACGTTGGTCGTGGCTAAGCTATGTAACCACCGCGCGGGTCAATCCATCATTATGGCCCAAGATCCCAGGGCCACCAGACGTCACGTATTTTCTGACGAAGAAAATGTGGACGATTGAGTAGTGTTAGTATGTACAGACGACAGCAGGTCAACGTATACCAATCTGTCAATTTTTTCCATTCGAACATAAACCTTCTACTATTGTGATAAGGTTGAAAATCTATCGCAGAAATTTGACAGATTGTGGTAACTTGATGTGCTGTTGTCTGTACAGTGAACGCATGCCTATCGGCTAGCTTGCTCAGACGGCCAATTTTCAGGTATCGGGTAATCAAGGTACACAAAAAGATTACTTACCTCACGTAAATTCTCCAAGCTGATTTTTACGTATATTTTAGGCAATATCCTTAAAAATAAGTCGCCAATACTCCCAGACAGTTTCCGTCAGCCGTTTTGCTTTGCAGACGCTTTAAAGCTCCCAAAATAATTACTTTAAGTCACGTAAATTCACGCAATTTTTTTATATTAACAATAAATTGATATGAGTAAATTGTAACGGAGTAAGAGAGAGAGAAGTCAATATATTTATTCTAATACATGTCTCACTCAGTCTCATGCGCGTGGATAGTCCCCTCGCGCTCCTACCCACAGAGGCATTAAAATTGAGCTTATGGGGTGATTGGCCCCTTGGATCGGTCTATCTACTTGTAAAAGATTTTAAAATAGTTGCCTGGTAGACATATATAAAAATGGAGCATCAGAATTTACGTGACTTTAATAATTATTTTGGGAGCTTTAAAGCGTCTGCAAAGCAAAACGGCCGACGGAAACTGTCTGGGAGTATTGGCGACTTATTTTTAAGGATATTGCCTAAAATATACGTAAAAATCAGCTTTGAGAATTTACGTGAGGTAAGTAATCTTTTGATGTACCTTGATTACCCGATACCTGAAAATTGGCCGTCTGAGCAAGCTAGCCGATAGGCATGCGTTCTTAGTACATACTGACACTACTCAATCGTCCACATTTCCTTCGTCAGAAAATACATGACGTCTGGTGGCCCTGGGATCTTACTCTATTAGGTTAAGCAACGCTTGACGCGTTTGGTCCGTGGATGGGTGACCATCTATGCCATAACAAGGTCTTCTTTCGGGAGGCTTCTGCTGTCATTTGTAAATCTTTGGCAGTCTTCACGGGAAGAAACCAGAAACTCAAGGTCAGACAGTCTTACCAAAGAGCATCGGGTTGTCCGGGTAACTGGGTTGTGGAGGTCAGGTAGACAGTCGATCCTTGTAAAACACTGGTCCTCAACTACTTCTGGTTGGACGGGAACCTAACCCATGATGGCGTACAAGGCTGATTACCGACCACGGCGGCTGGTCTCGTGTAAGGAGATCAGACAGCTACGCAGGACATATTATAATGCACAAGCATTTGCACAGACACAGGTGCACTCCCTATTCCTTTACTCTCATAGCCCGATGGGACGGCAATCCGATACGACCGGAGAAATATCAGGCGCAGGATCGACATTTACCTGCTCTCCGATGCACGGGTGTATCAATCACCAACTTCCACCTCCGGGCTGCTTTGTGAAAGTTTCTAAAACTCACAAAGCGATTTTGGCCCGATCCGGGAATCGAACCCGAATCCTCGACATAGTTGATAAAAGGCTAGGAAGACGATCTAAAAGATATTTATAAGCGGTCGTTCCCAATAACCTATCTAACTCTGGATTTGCTTACCAGAGATAGGAATTTGACATTACTTGTATGGGGCTAATGTCAACATTCTATCACTAGTAAGCAAATCCAGAGATAGACAGAATATTGATTTCCGTAGTTAGTGTTTAGCTTAGGCATGTTAGGTATTTTTTATACCTACTATGAATAGTGATACCACCCAAAAACCTTCTAAAAGTCACCAGTTTATTAATACAGACCTAACCCGAAACCGCTTCTCATTATAATTCCCTGTGGACTGTCCAAGTTTTGAGAAGTCGCGTTAACCCTGTAATGCTGTTAATAATTTACACGAAGGTCGAGGCGTCATTTAGCAAACAGCGCTTTGAATGTTAATTTATTAAGACATCTCGCGCTTGATGGCTCTTCATGAGGTACTTTAGTATAAAGCTTCGGTTACATTGGAAGAGGAGCGGGAGTAATGGCTGTAGCAGTAATTTTACAAAAATTCTGTTAGTTATTGAAAAAAAAAACCGGCCAAGTGCGAGTAGAACTCGCGAACGAAGGGTTCCGTACCATTTTCTACGAAATTTAAAACGAAAGTATCTTCTACCTACAACTAGCCAAAATACAAACATTTTTAGGCAGCAAAAAATAACTTTGTTTTTCATGCAAATATATGAATAACAAAGTTATAATTTGTGGTTATGCACGTTTATTGTACCTATGGACCCCTTAATATATTTTTTTTAATTTTTAGTATTTGTTGTTTAAAATTTTCACAAATGATATATTTCCATTGCCGCTATGGCAATGGAAATATATCATTTGTGAAAATTTCAGCTTTCTAGCTATCACGGTTTATGAGGTACAGCCTGGAGACAGACAGAAGACAACGGAGCCTTAGTAATAGGGTCCCGTTTTACACTTTGGGTACGGAACCCTAATGATGAAATATATTGCATGTTTGGTAATTTTGCTATCTGGTGATTTGGGAAAAAATGTAAACGTAAATAGCATTTTAAATTTAATTACAGAGCATTTTTTGATTCGATACAGGTTACATGCAAGCAACTACACTTTATTATTTAAATTATTAATCCAAACAATTTGTAATCCTCATCATTTAGTGTAGCATTACCCTAAATAAATGTCAAGTATGAGTGAATAGGGCCTATGTCACAGTTGCCAAGCGAAAATTTTAATCTTTAATGTTAGGCGAAAATATCGTTAAGCCAACATAAAATCGTCTTTTCTAGCACCACCCAATAACCCACAAAAATTTTAGTGCCCCGACAATTTAACATGTCTTTAAAAACCGGCCAAGTGCGAGTTGAACTCGCTCGCGAAGGATTCCGTACCATTGTCTATGAAAAATGAATGTATCTATTACCTACAACTAGCCAAAATAGAACCATTTTTCGGGAAGCAAAAAATAACTTTGTTTTTCATACAATTATACGTATAACAAAGTTCTAATTTGCGGTTTCACACGTTTATTGTATGGGGACCCCCCTTAATATCATTTTTTTTTTCGTATTTGTTGTTATGGCGGCAACGGAAATACATCGTTTGTGAAGAGTTCAGCTTTCTAGCTATCACGGTTTATGAGATACAGCCCGGAGACAGACAGACAGATAGACAACGTAGTCTTAGTAATAGGATCCCGTTTTACCCTTTGGGTATGGAACCCTAAAAACGCTGTAAGTCGTTATAACATAGATGGTCACCCATCCATAAAGCTACTGCATTAAGCACTGCTTAACCTTTGATCGTATGACCCTACTTACCCACGAGTACAACCAAAACATACAAAAGTATGGCAGAGCAATCTATCAAAACACAAATCTAAAGCGCTAACTCATGCACTCATGAATAATTCTCAGATTTAACACAAGCACTGTAAAAGCGTTCTCCATATATTTCTGCTGATTTGGTAATACGTAAGAACATATTATTATTCGTTCACTATAATGAAAAGTTTTGAATCAGCTGGTCCTTGTGGCAAACTTCCAAATAATTGATTAGAGAATCTTTGTAATTTAGAAATCAAAATATAGTCAAAGCTATATAATAGTTTCGTGAATAATAATTGTGTTAATTTAACTGCCTCGTTGGTCTAGTGGTCGCATAGCCGACTGCTGAGCGCGAGGTCTCGGGTTCGATTCCCGGGGCGGGCCGAAATCGCTTTGTGGGTTTTAGAAACTTTCACAAAGCAGCCCGGAGTTGGAAGTTGGTGATTGATACACCCGTGCATCGGAGAGCGTGCTAATGTCGGTCCTGCGCCTGATCTCTCACCGGTCGTGTCGGATTGCCGTCCCATCGGGTTATGAGAGTGAGGGAATAGGGAGTGCACCTGTGTCTGCGCAAATGCTTGTGCACTATAATATGTCCTGCGCAGCTGGCTGATCTCCTTATATGAGAAAACCAATATCGACACGACGGTGAGAGATCAGGCGCAGGACCGACATTAGCGTGCTCTCCGATGCACGGGTGTATCAATCACCAACTTCCAACTCGGGCTGCTTTGTGAAAGTTTCTAAAACCCACAAAGCGATTTCGCCCGCCCGGGAATCGAACCCGAGACCTCGCGCTCAGCAGTCGGCTATGCGACCACTAGACCAACGAGGCAGTTAAATTAACATTATATTCACGAAACTATTATATAGCTTTGACTATATTTTGATTTCTAAATTACAAAGATTCTCTAATCAATTATTTGGAAGTTTGCCACAAGGACAGCTGATTCAAAACTTTTCATTATAGTGAACGAATAATAATATGTTCTTACGTATTACCAAATCAGCAGAAATATATGGAGAACGCTTTTACAGTGCTTGTGTTAAATCTGAGAATTATTCATGAGTGCATGAGTTAGCGCTTTAGATTTGTGTTTTGATAGATTGCTCTGCCATACTTTTGTATGTTTTGGTTGTACTCGTGGGTAAGTAGGGTCATACGATCAAAGGTTAGGCAGTGCTTAATGCAGTAGCTTTATGGATGGGTGACCATCTATGTTATAACGACTTACAGGTTTTTAGGGTTCCATACCCAAAGGGTAAAACGGGATCCTATTACTAAGACTACGTTGTCTATCTGTCTGTCTGTCTCCGGGCTGTATCTCATAAACCGTGATAGCTAGAAAGCTGAACTCTTCACAAACGATGTATTTCCGTTGCCGCCATAACAACAAATACGAAAAAAAAAATGATATTAAGGGGGTCCCCATACAATAAACGTGTGAAACGCAAATTAGAACTTTGTTATACGTATAATTGTATGAAAAACAAAGTTATTTTTTGCTTCCCGAAAAAATGGTTCTATTTTGGCTAGTTGTAGGTAATAGATACATTCATTTTTCATAGACAATGGTACGGAATCCTTCGCGAGCGAGTTCAACTCGCACTTGGCCGGTTTTTAAAGACATGTTAATTGTCGGGGCACTAAATTTTTGTGGGTTATTGGGTGGTGCTAGAAAAGACGATTTTATGTTGGCTTAACGATATTTTCGCCTAACATTAAAGATTAAAATTTTGCCTTGGCAACTGTGACATAGGCCCTATTCACTCATACTTGACATTTATTTAGGGTAATGCTACACTAAATGATGAGGATTACAAATTGTTTGGATTAATAATTTAAATAATAAAGTGTAGTTGCTTGCATGTAACCTGTATCGAATCAAAAAATGCTCTGTAATTAATTTAAAATGCTATTTACGTTTACATTTTTTCCCAAATCACCAGATAGCAAAATTACCAAACATGCAATATATTTCATCATTAGGGTTCCGTACCCAAAGTGTAAAACGGGACCCTATTACTAAGGCTCCGTTGTCTTCTGTCTGTCTCCAGGCTGTACTCATAAACCGTGATAGCTAGAAAGCTGAAATTTTCACAAATGATATATTTCCATTGCCATAGCGGCAATGGAAATATATCATTTGTGAAAATTTTAAACAACAAATACTAAAAATTAAAAAAAATATATTAAGGGTCCATAGGTACAATAACGTGCATAACCACAAATTATAACTTTGTTATTCATATATTTGCATGAAAAACAAAGTTATTTTTTGCTGCCTAAAAATGTTTGTATTTTGGCTAGTTGTAGGTAGAAGATACTTTCGTTTTAAATTTCGTAGAAAATGGTACGGAACTTCGTTCGCGAGTTCTACTCGCACTTGGCCGTTTTTTTTTTTCAATAACTAACAGAATTTTTGTAAAATTACTGCTACAGCCATTACCCCGCTCTCTTCCAATGTAACCGAAGCTTTATACTAAAGTACCTCATGAAGAGCCATCAAGGCGAGATGTCTTAATAAATTAACATTCAAAGCGCTGTTTGCTAAATGACGCCTCGACCTTCGTGTAAATTATTAACAGCATTACAGGGTTAACGCGACTTCTCAAAACTTGGACAGTCCACAGGAATTATAATGAGAAGCGGTTTCGGGTTAGGTCTGTATTAATAAACTGGTGACTTTTAGAAGGTTTTTGGGTGGTATCACTATTCATAGTAGGTATAAAAATACCTAACATGCCTAAGCTAAACACTAACTACGGAAATCAATATT
This sequence comes from Heliothis virescens, assembly GCA_002382865.2. Taxonomy (NCBI): domain Eukaryota; kingdom Metazoa; phylum Arthropoda; class Insecta; order Lepidoptera; family Noctuidae; genus Heliothis; species Heliothis virescens. The sequence continues at coordinate 6,534,705 of NWSH02000296.1, read as the reverse complement.
CTGTCTATCTCTGGATTTGCTTACTAGTGATAGAATGTTGACATTAGCCCCATACAAGTATGTCATTCCTATCTCTGGTAAGCAAATCCAGAGTTAGATAGGTTATTGGGAACGACCGCTTATAAATTCTTTTAGATCGTCTTCTAGCCTTTTATCAACTATGTCGAGGATTCGGGTTCGATTCCCGGATCGGGCCAAAATCGCTTTGTGAGTTTTAGAAACTTTCACAAAGCAGCCCGGAGGTGGAAGTTGGTGATTGATACACCCGTGCATCGGAGAGCAGGTAAATGTCGATCCTGCGCCTGATATTTCTCCGGTCGTATCGGATTGCCGTCCCATCGGCTATGAGAGTAAAGGAATAGGGAGTGCACCTGTGTCTGTGCAAATGCTTGTGCATTATAATATGTCCTGCGTAGCTGTCTGATCTCCTTACACGAGACCAGCCGCCGTGGTCGGTAATCAGCCTTGTACGCCATCATGGGTTAGGTTCCCGTCCAACCAGAAGTAGTTGAGGACCAGTGTTTTACAAGGATCGACTGTCTACCTGACTCCACAACCCAGTTACCCGACAACCCGATGCTCTTTGGTAAGACTGTCTGACCTTGAGTTTCTGGTTTCTTCCCGTGAAGACTGCCAAAGATTTACAAATGACAGCAGAAGCCTCCCGAAAGAAGACCTTGTTATGGCATAGATGGTCACCCATCCAGGACCAAACGCGTCAAGCGTTGCTTAACCTAATAGAGTAAGATCCAGGGCCACCAGACGTCATGTATTTTCTGACGAAGGAAATGTGGACGATTGAGTAGTGTCAGTATGTACTAAGAACGCATGCCTATCGGCTAGCTTTCAGACGGCCAATTTTCAGGTATCGGGTAATCAAGGTACATCAAAAGATTACTTACCTCACGTAAATTCTCAAAGCTGATTTTTACGTATATTTTAGGCAATATCCTTAAAAATAGTCGCCAATACTCCCAGACAGTTTCCGTCGGCCGTTTTGCTTTGCAGACGCTTTAAAGCTCCAAAATAAATTAAAAGTCACGTAAATTCTGATGCTCCATTTTATATATGTCTACCAGGCAACTATTTTAAAATCTTTCAAGTAGATAGACCGATCCAAGGGGCCAATCACCCATAAGCTCAATTTTAATGCCTCTGTGGGTAGGAGCGCGAGGGGACTATCACGCGCATGAGACTGAGTGAGACATGTATTAGAATAGGTATATTGACTTCTCTCTCTCTTACTCCGTTACAATTTACTCATATCAATTTATTGTTAATATAAAAAAATTGCGTGAATTTACGTGACTTAAAGTAATTATTTTGGGAGCTTTAAAGCGTCTGCAAAGCAAAACGGCTGACGGAAACTGTCTGGGAGTATTGGCGACTTATTTTTAAGGTATTGCCTAAAATATACGTAAAAATCAGCTTGGAGAATTTACGTGAGGTAAGTAATTTTTTTGTGTACCTTGATTACCCGATACCTGAAAATTGGCCGTCTGAGCAAGCTAGCCGATAGGCATGCGTTCTTGTACAGACAACAGCACATCAAGTTACCACAATCTGTCAAATTTCTGCGATAGATTTTCAACCTTATCACAATAGTAGAAGGTTTATGTTCGAATGGAAAAAATTGACAGATTGGTATACGTTGACCTGCTGTCGTCTGTACATACTAACACTACTCAATCGTCCACATTTTCTTCGTCAGAAAATACGTGACGTCTGGTGGCCCTGGGATCTTGGGCCATAATGATGATTGACCCGCGCGGTGGTTACATAGCTTAGCCACGACCAACGTACAAAGTATCGTGCGCAAGTGGTTTAATCTTTTCGTGATAACCCGTTGTATTAAAATAAATTGATGGTCTCAAATGAGTATTAACATAATTATTTTTTAATATTAAACTACAAAAATATTTCGTAATATTAAATGAGGTTTATCTTCCATTGAGAGTCTGAAAGATCTTGATAAATGATAGGTCTTCCCAAATTATTAGGCACTAGAATCTTATTGTAGTTTAAAACAGTCTAATGGATTGCGAGTGAGTTTGTTTTGTGTATTAGTGATAAGAAGTACTAGAATATATCATTTACATATAAAAAATTTAAACATTATATTTAATATAACTTATTTTTGTAAAAAATAATTTAATAATCAAATATTATATTCAGTAATTATATTTTCAGCATACGATATCAATTCAAATTACACTGAGATACGTATTCTGACCACCAGTATATTTCCTCCTCTTTGTTATTATATTAGTCTTTATCTGATAATTATTGTAGAATTTGATCCTATCACACGATGAGAGTTATCGTTGATGTATGTACCTATAAATATTATATAATATGAACGTTTTGCTGTCGGGTAGTTCACGTAGGGATACTAAATGGATGGATGTGATAAAACTGGACAGTAGTAGTAACTTATATATTATCCACAACCAAAATATAGGGGGGTCGAAAATAGCCTGAATTGCTTCGAGAAAGGATGTTACGGCCGTGCCGCTTTATTGTCTTGACTTGGCGGGATCACTGCCGTGCCCCCTGATATTTTTATCCAGATACGACAAAATCATATTCTAACGACATTAACTAAATGTTGTGTAAATTGTAAAATTTCGCCAAAATATGTAATTTCTGGCCGAATACGGAAATATAGGGCCAGTTCAAGAGTCTTATTCATAAGTCAATTATTAATAATAATAACGTTAACATATTAACATAGTTTATTACCTGTATTATTTATAAATAGTTAATTATTCTTTGTATCTTTTATCCTAACTAGCATATTTACCATGTTTCTATATATTTTTGTTAATTGTGGATAACGCTGTGGCTGCATTGTTACTCTCATTTTGATTACATTATTTACACTCACTACTTACATGTATCTGTTTGTTGTCTTCTATCCAATAAAATAAAAAATAAAATAAAAATAAAAACAGGAAAGGTTTTACCTTCTTAAAACAAAATGAAAAAAACATAATTATTCATGCTAAAACTAACCTTGACAAAACACCTATTAAACAACTAAAGCAATGCGAAAATCTAAACATAATCATGAAACGTTAACTTTGTTAAGAAATTACTTTCGAGTGAGAGAGGCGTTTTATATATTCACACACCAATTTGACTAGTTAAGTAAGAAGGTGCAGATATGATGCGTAATATAAGTAAGTAGAATATATACAGTTTAGTTTGCTCCTAACGGTAATTTTACATGTTACATGCAGTCAGAATAACACTCTGCCTAACCTTTTCCCAAACTATGTTGGGTCGCTCCAGTCTAACTGGATGCACTGACCATTTAGGGACTACACACATATCAGCTCCATCGTCCGTTTCGCTGAAACGATTTTGGTCACACTTATCAGCGCATTCAGCGCCGAACGGGCGGAACAGCGCTGATCGTGGCAAGAAAAGCGCTGAACTCATCTTCTAAAGCATCGCAAATAAAAACAATTTGTTCTCATTTCATTACCCGTTTGCTCGCGAAAGCGAATAGAGCGGAAAGCTGAACGTATTCGTAGCGTCTTCATACAAAAATCGTTTTTTCTATGGCAAAAAGCTGAATAGAGCTGATAATGTGTGTAGTCCCTTACTTCGATAAACCGATACGAGCAACTTTTTTTTTAACTGATGGAAATATCTGTAGGCGCCTCCCAATGTGGGTTGACAACGTGAGGAGTGTCCAGATTTATGACTAAAACACCGTGTTCCCTTCGTAAGCCCTTTTGTGCGCCGGGCCGCCGGTAACTCTTTCGACAACCCGCAGCCCGACAGGTCTGGCCTAGTTGGCTCCAGGGGATACGCAAGTTCAGACATAGAAAGAATAAAGACTTTAGGGAGGCATTTGCCAGCAATGAGGACAATATTAGGGCTAATAAAAGAAAAACAAAAGCTAATATTATAGTATACACTCTGCAGTTACTCCGCTAAGTATCTCACATGAAACAGCCTTATTTTCAATTAATCAAGAGTATAACTAAATTCAGCTACGAAATTAAGTTGTCTGCAGGTTTTAAAATGAGACCTAGAAACAAATGAATGCTTTGTTCTGCTGCTTTGTTCTATCTTGAAATAGATCAGAATAAATCCATTAAACCGACTTCCAAAAAGAAAGAGTTTTCAATCGCGAATCTTTTATTTTCAATCCATTTATCTTTAGGTTCAACAAAATCTGTATATAAAGCAAAGAGAGTTTTCAAAAAAGTGTCAATGAAGTTTCTACCGGTTCTTCTCCATGAGACCAACTCCTTGGAACCGTCAACTAGCTTGACTTTAATAAACTTTTATATAAATATACCTATATTTTTTAACTGCTTTACCGTCGGCTTTGCGCCGCGTAAAACATAACAATCCCATTTTCCTGTGCCGTGGGAATTCG
>NWSH02000296.1:6509718-6526391 GCA_002382865.2 Heliothis virescens | reverse complement strand
AAGGGTAAAACGGGACCCTATTACTAAGACTTCGTTGTCTGTCTGTCTCCAGGCTGTATCTCAGAAGCCGTGATAGCTAGAAAGCTGAAATGTCCACAAATGATGTATTTCCGTTGCCGCTATGACAACAAATACTAAAATTCACAATAAACGTGTGAAACCGCAAATTATAACTTTGTTATTTATACATTAGTATGAAAAACAAAGTTATTTTTTGCTGTCCGAAAAATGTTCGTATTTTGGCTAGTTGTAGGTATATATGATGGTACGGAACCCTTCATGCGGGAGTCTAACTCGCACTTGGCCGGTTTATTTATTTGTCCATATTTTCTCATTATTTTTTCTTCAAAGGTTTGCCAACAATAATAGTGAGGTGATCATAGGCGGGCAAAGACTTTTCGTTTACGAGCATTGATCTCTATCCAGATTACAGTTGGATGAGTATATCAAGATATGTTACTTTCAGTGTTTTCTTCTTGACTCAGTAACGTTTACCGTAAACTTTTGACAAGCAAATTATTCTCAATTTTAGTAATTGGTGTTATAAGTTTGACTTGTCTATCTGTGTTGGTGTTTGTGGATTGTATCTTGAACGGATTAGGAATGACCAATTTTGTTTTTTTTTTTCACTCAATTAATCTCACATTTTTAGGGTTCCGTACCCAAAGGGTAAAACGGGACCCTTACTACGACGATTACTAAGACTACGTTGTCTGTCTGCCTGTCTCCAGGCTCTATCTCATTAACCGTGATAGCTAGAAAGCTGAAATTTTTACAAATGATGTATTTGCATTGCCGCTATAACAACAAATACTAATTAAAAATATATATATTAAGGGGGGTACGGAACCCTTCGTGCGCGAGTCCAACTCGCACTTGGCCGGTTTTTCATAACTTTCTTTTAAAACTAGATTTCTCAAAAAGTAAGCTCTTAATCAGCAGCAAAACTCGACTCCAAAATGTCTCCACTACGTTTCACAAATGTTAACCCTCCACGACACGCCTAGTATTTCCACCTAATTTCGCAGAACAACTTGAAAGACTTTGTCCACCAGCGCTCGTCCCAACGTTAACACTCTTCAGGAACCTGATTAGCTCAATATAAACAATGTGAATCCAACCCTCCAATACGGACAGAGAAAACGGTCCGGTTTGACCGCCGGGCAATTTTTCGCACTATTTCACCTGTCTGAAGCAACATTCGCTCGTTTTTACCCCTCGGTGTTTAAAGGTTAAACTGGATGTGACAGTTAACATTGTAGAAATTTTATACTTTTAGAAAATTTTATATATTTTTCAGCTGGAATTATTCAACAATGTATTTGAGCACCAATTAGTTTTACTTGAACTTTCGCTAAAATATTACGCTTTTGTTTTTGCTTTACGTTTGACGTTGCGAAAATGGGAGCGTTGTCAAATTAGTGAATTAGTTGGTTTGTATTTTATTTTTATAGTTGAAAAATATAAGTTATGAAAGAACCGATGTCAAAAAGCATTTCTATCAAAATTCTTGATGAGAAAAATGTAGATTTGGAATATTTTTAATAACCAAGACCCATTTATGCAAAACTCGTTAGCCCACATAGTATAAACTAGCTTCTGCCCGCGACTTCGTACGCGGATCATGTCGCTTATGCCAGCGACAACGGGGTCGTCAAAATCAAAGATCTGAAGCATCTGATGTCGTATTCTAAGAGCCCGGTAGCGACTGAATGTGCGAGGCGATTCAGAACTTTCATTTTTGTAAGTCAACCCACCAGACCAAACAACTTTTGCTAAGACATCATTCTTACACGTGTTATAGTAGGTATAGCTGGGCTCTTGAAGTTCCACATAAGGTGTTCTAGATCTTCAAATTAATTATCTCAGCAGAAAAATTTCATCACGTGGATACATTTTTACAATGGCACCATTCTTGTATCGCTTATAGTTTAGCTCGTCTGTTGCGGTTCTGCATCAGGTAAACACATCAAAAACATAGGACTTTCATATAAACTACCAACCCCCGTTTTACTCCCCTAGGAGTATATATTCGTAAAACGCGATGCGATTTCTACACCCTAAGGGAAACCTATCTTCAAAATTTCATGTCACTTTCTTCAAAAATCATAAGCCTTCTATACAAATTACCAAACCCCTATTTACCCCCTTAGGGGTGGAATTTTAAAAAAATGGTGAAACACATGTTTACTTATTTATTTCAAGGAGTGACTTCACGAAGTTTAATGTCTAAATTCGTAATTAATATTCATTCCCCATACAAAGCTTCAACCCCTATTTCAACCCCTTAGGACACGAATTTCAAAAAATCGTGAAACACGTGATTACTTATTTATTTCAAGGAATAACTACTTACACGAAGTTTTATGTCTAAATTCGTAATTAATATTCATTCGCCATACAAAGTTTCAACCCCTTAGGAACGATTAAAAAAACCTTTCTTAACAGCGTCAGAGTCTTAAGATGAACCTCTGTGAAAAAAATCAGCTTATAGGTTCACGGGTTTGGGCCGTGCGATGTTGAGTCAGTGAATCAGTCAGGACTTTGAGTTTTATATAGAAGAGAAGATAGAAGAAGAAGAAGAAGACAGAAGACTACTCGACGAACCCGGATAAAAAGAAACCTATACCTTTCCTCGATAAATGAGCTATCCAACACTAAAAGAATTTTTCAAATCGGACCAGTAGTTCCTGAGATTAGCTCGTTCAAACAAACAAACAAACTCTTCAGCTTTATAATATTAATATAGATTAAATACTCTTAATCAACAACATTATTTATTATTTATTTGGATAAAGATTAATATTATTACGTTGATACAACTCTTAACAAATAATGCATTCATTTCCACCAAAGATTACCATAAAAACGGTTCTAGAGAGTTAATCTTAAAAGATAGACATATACTGTCGCGGACATTTTTTTAGCTCATTTCAAGAGGAATAATTCTTTCCTACATATATTTTTGGTATCTTGAACCGTTTTCGCAGCGCACGCAACGAAAGCCCTCAAGGATGAATATTTTTTCCCGTTTTTCCCACATTTTCCCTTATTTCTTCGCTCCTAATAGTTGCAGCGTGATGTTATATAGCCTAAAGCCTTCCTCGATAAATGGGCTATCCAACACTGAAAGAATTTTTCAAATCGGACCAGTAGTTCCTGAGATTAGCGCGTTCAAACAAACAAACAAACAAACAAACAAACAAACAAACTCTTCAGCTTTATAATATTAGTATAGATAAACATAACATGAAATTGCAACAGTGTACAACACTGTGACGCGAATGTCTCTTCAAACCTACGGGCTCTATCAAACAGTAACAAATTATTTGCGAACAATTCTAAAATGTCCTCAAAATTCCAATCTTTATGTCCAAACAAATGCAAGTAGTGGACTCACCCCGAAAAGTCATCATCTGCTTAGCCTTTTCACAACTATGTTGAGGTCGGCTTCCAGTTTAAACGGATGCAACTGAGAACCAGTATTTTACATGGAGCGACAGCCTGTCTGACCTCCACAACCCGGTTACTCAAGTTACCCCAGTTACCCGGGCACTCCAGTTACCCCAGTTACCCGGGCAACCGATACCCATTGGTAAGACTAGTTTTCAGACCTTCTGACTACCCGCAAGGACTGCCAAAGACGGTCAAATGACAGCCGGGACCCACCAGTTTATCGTGCCTTCCAAAACACGGAAGAACTCGTTATGAAAAGATGGTCACCCATCCACGGACCGACCGCGCCAGGCGTTGCTTAACTTTATGTTAGATTGATCGAGCTCTTGCTTCTCTTACCACGAAAAGTACCTACACATTGTTTATTTGCATTTCATGCATATGAAATCGCGCCATTACAGATGTCCGATCACTCACAAAGTCGATTCCAGTAACCTAACTCCTCGATAAGACGGAATACACTTAGGATGTGGCTTGAAATGGGTCACTTATATTTTTTCAGAAATGCTGATTGCGTGGTCGGAAGCCGTTTGTTTACGTAGCTTGATCACGTCCAATTTTTTTTGTATAAGTATTTGTTGTACCTTTTATCAAAAAGGGCAAAGGAAATTGCAAAATGATACAAACACACTACATTAATTTCTGGGTCAGTATTGTTTTGTGAACAGAGGAATGCTTTATGGCATCTTTATGGGAATAAAAAAAACCTGTTCAGTACTTCTTGATATTTTTTATACAGGGTTACTTGTAATTCGACGTATATCCGGAAGGAGGTGATAGAAGGGCCCAAGAGCAACAAATTAAGCTACTCTTACCTCTGAGCAAAGTTCAGTGGTTTCCGAGATTTTCACATTTTTGTTTTGTATGTGTTTTACTAAGTGCGGGCGCAAATAACCAAATCGTCCATGTAAAAAATCGACGGTACCAAATCCAATTCGACCAATTTGACATCGTTAAGCTGTTGTATGGGGCAGAAAAGTACGTAAGCTTGAGAAGATTAGTCAGAAGGTTTTCAAATGGTGTAATAATGGCCAAAAAGGTCTAAGCTTGAATGTCGAATTTTGGATAAATTTCCAAAAATCCAAAAATTGCCAATATCTCGGAAACCACTGAACTTTGCTCAGAGGTAAGAGTGGCTTAATTTGTTGCTCTTGGGCCCTTCTATCACCTCCTTCCGGATATACGTCGAATTACAAGTAACCCTGTATAAAAAATATCAAGAAGTACTGAACAGGTTTTTTTTATTCCCATAAAGATGCCATAAAGCATTCCTCTGTTCACAAAACAATACTGACCCAGAAATTAATGTAGTGTGTTTGTATCATTTTGCAATTTCCTTTGCCCTTTTTGATAAAAGGTACAACAAATACTTATACAAAAAAAATTGGACGTGATCAAGCTACGTAAACAAACGGCTTCCGACCACGCAATCAGCATTTCTGAAAAAATATAAGTGACCCATTTCAAGCCACATCCTAAGTGTATTCCGTCTTATCGAGGAGTTAGGTTACTGGAATCGACTTTGTGAGTGATCGGACATCTGTAATGGNATATAAACACATGTATCTCTTATAAGATGTTGTTTGCTGTATTAACTTAGGACGGACCGCATGTTTAAATTGCATGCATTCAATATCCAATAATTAGGTATCTATACTAATATTATAAAGAGGAAAACTTTGTTTGTTTGTTTGGTTGTAATGAATAGGCTCAAAAACTACTGGACCGATTTTAAAAATTCTTTCACCATTCGAAAGCTACATTATCCACGAGTGACATAGGCTATATTTTATCCGGGTACGGGCAGTAATTCCCACGGGACGCGAGTGAAACCGCGGGAAAACGGCTAGTCATATATAAATGGGATATTATAAATGGGATTATCAGTTTATTTACGGAAGATGTAATTAATAGAATAATGACAAATTGAAGATAAGACCACTAGGACAACCTTTAATTCGTTTCCAAAATTTTATTTGTTGCTTTGCTAACTAAAAATAAGAATTTAACATTACTTATAAATATGGAGTTAATGTCAAAATGTATCACTAGTAAGCAAAACGACATGTTATGACATGTATGACAGGTTATTGAATTTGGATAAGAGCTCCAGTTATCTCCTAAAACCGAGAGAAACTGTGTGAACAAACAAGTACTCAAATAAATAAAAGCACGCTTAACTTTTACTTAAAATACGAGTACTTAACTAAAATAAAATAAAGTATAAATGCAAATAAATAATGTGTTTCAAAATAAATTTCATGCTCACGTAGCAGTATTTTCTCAAACGCATTTATTTGATCTACGTCTCATCCTTTAAGATATGTGTGGGTTTAATAATCTTGACCTTTGAGTTTAAATAAATAACCAAAATGTTTTTAAATCTTATTTGCATATTTATTCCAAGATGTTTTTTTTTGTCTATGTGTTGCTAAAAAAACTTTATTTGACTTTCAGTTAGACTAGTCATTTGAGTATTTTGGAAGCACTAACCATAACCTGTTTCTCAGAAATCAATCACTTTTTTGTATTATTTAAATTTAATTTAAAAAGAACCTACTGTATACACAGAGATAAACCAAAAATAACATGCAAAAATCAAATTCTAATAAATAATTTCACATCTACCACATCATCGTTTTTGATAAAATAAATGACGTACAAAAATGACGGAAAGTAACCATTTCGTCCTTGAATCAGATTTAATTATCGTCCGAAGTCATTTTGTCGTCCACTGGCCCGAACTGAACCACAGCGCTCTCTCAAAGAGAATATTGAGTATAGGGAGCCTCCTAACGGCACATTATAAGCTGATTATGTAATTTGTTGAATAAAGTATCAAAACTGCTCGATATAGTATCGTTTTGATTTTCTGGAGAATATGTTTTGATGTTATTAAAGTGACTGTTTATTTTTAGCAAAGATTTTTATTTTTATACTAGCCGATTCTTGTGTTTGCAGCCTCGTCCCAAGTGGACTCATAAAACATAGTCACAAATAACGTAGCTTTCTAAAACCTATTGGTGTAAAATTTTCAAAATCAGTTCAGCAAATCCAAACGTACAACGTCACAAACTCACATACATAAATCACACCTGTTTATAGTATTAGTATCATATAAATATGCGAGAATATTTATTTACAATATATTACAATATACCATCATATTTTTTCACGTAAAGCGTCGATGTAGATGATTATACTACGAGGTGCTACGAAAATGTAGCGCTACGCCGTAGCAACACGTAGTCGCTACTACGCCAGCTAAGCAGACATAACACCGTCTACGTGTTGAAACATAATCGCTTATGTTTTTGATTGATTGTTTTAATATAAAAACAGATTGTGATATTTTTTATGATTGAATATCTTGTATCTAGGACATGTTCTATATATTTTTTCTAATATAACCAATACTGATATTTGTAGTACAAGTTTTTTATTATCAAAAAAAGAAAAATGTATTATTGGAAGGGAAGTTGGTTAAAAACATAAGTCTCTACATGAAAAAGCTTTTGTTTCAGAGATGTTTATTCTAACAACTTAGACAGACACATAAAACGGATTCATACCTTTTTGTCTTAGATATGTTCTAAGCATTTTTGAGTTTAATTCGGTGAAGTCTTAAGACATCTAGTTCTAGTAAGCCATGTTTGTACAGACGACAGCAGGTCAACGTATACGAATCTGTCAAGTTTTACCAATCGAATATTAACCTTCCACTATTGGGATAAGGTTGAAAGTCTATCGCAAAAAAATGACAGATTGTGGTAACTTGATGTGCTGTGGTCTGTACTAGCTTTAAGAATTTTTGATGACATAAAATATACTCTAGTACGTACAAACTATGGATTGATTTGAGGAGCATTAAAAACATTTTTAAATTGTATTTTTTGCTACAAAAAATCCCTGTAATACGATATTTATAGCAAAACTCTCAATATGTTACGTCAGGACTCGACGTTTTCAGGACAACTGCACGGATAAATTATTTCTTCTTTTCATGAATAAAAGTGTTTTTGAATGGTAAATTATTATCTCTTGTGGTAGTATGACTTACCTTCTGTGTTTATGTGGGACAGAATCAGATCTTTGTGTAATGTCAGTGATTTGTTCCTTGGATTTGAAAGTACTGTTTATTGGTCACGCGTGACAAATAAATGTCAGAAACATTTACTCTTACTAATGTACCGAAAACAATACTAAGTGCAGCCAAAAACCTCGAAGCGTGACGTAAAAACACTTTTTGTATAATTTTTTTTTTCTGCTTTTGTTTGCATTTTTTTTTAATTCACGTACGATAATTTATATGTACTGAAATTTTAATAAATACTACACGAAGTTTGTAAAACTCACAAAGAGGTTGCATAGAGCAAGGTGCTGAAGCTGAATCTAGAGACTAGAAGCCGACCCTAGCGTAGTTAAAGCTAGGCAGAAGAAGAAGAAAATCCTGCAAAATATCTAGTCACCTTATCACAAGTCTAAAATGCGTACAACAGCTACGACGCGTCTTTCACAGCGCGGCTTCAGTAAATTATTTCATCTCCTGAAGAAATGTTAGCGATTTCTTAGTATATGGAATAAATTCCTTGTGTAGATACGTACTATGTAGGCTTTGTAGACTGTGTGTAGTAAAATGTAGGTGTTATAGGAATACTAAATAACGTATGGCATAAAATCTTAGTATGTACATATTTAGAACGTGAAACTTTTTGAGTATTATGAATATATGTATATGGGATTGATAGCAATAATGTAGGCAGAATATAATCAAACAAACAAACAAACATTTATTGAAACCAAAATGATAACTTAAAATAATTCTAATAAAACACAGTACATTAACGTCGTTCCTATATCTCGCCATCTCTGCTCTGTCTCCCTCGCACACATGCCTCCCATTCTTTCATCCGCTGCGTTCCGTTTCTGCCAAACTCACTATATCCCACATGTACGTCTAAGATTCTTTTACGCAAAAATAGTTAAATGAATTTAGTGAAAGTAGGTACCCAGCTGAGCTTTTCTCTTAATTGGACATATAGCTTTTTTTTTTCAACTAAGCACAAGGTGATATTTAATTTATTTTCATAGCTTGAACGCTATGAACTTGTTTTATTTTACCACCAATAAGACTTCTGACATTAAATGTAATGGTTTACAAGCAGTTTCAACTAATTGGTGTAAAGTTATAAATAGGTGTAACTCGCGTCTTAACCTTCCACACCCCGATAAAAAGGTAGATTATGTCCTTTTTCAAACGCCTATCATTCAACTCGATTGAGTAGTTTTGGCATGAAAACTGACAAAACAAACAGATAGACACTGAAACAGATAGACAGACATTAACAATCTTTAATAGTCAGGATTATGCGCAATTTCAGAAAAACCGGCCAAGTGCGAGTTGGACTCGCGCACGGAGGGTTCCGTACCATTATCTATGAAAAAAGTACAATAGGAATGGTCAAGTGTGAGTTACTTAAGTTGCACATTATTTCTAATCGATGGCGCTACTAGTATACAATTTTGCAATTAATGAATATAAATCAACAGCCTTAATAATTTATTATTTTTCATTTTTAGTATTTGTTGTTATAGCGGCAACGGAAATACATCATTTGTGAAAGTTTCAGCTTTCTAGCTATCACGGTTAATGAGATACAGCGTGGAGACAGAAAGACAGACAGACAACGAAGTCTTAGTAATAGGGTCCCGTTTTACCCTTTGGGTACGGAACCCTAAAAAGGAACACATTATCTGCACATCCATATTACGTGTTCCATAATCATGGCCACTGAGTGTAAGTCCCCCAAAACGTTTGTGAAACAGTGGTCACATGACATCATTATCGAATGCTAATTAGCTCGCGTGTATTCAGTTCACAAGTAAATTGCTTGTATTGATTTCACAAGAAATAATTGGAAGCAACGAGCTCAAATTGAATAATGATTGATGATGCTCGAGATACAATATTTTTATCGTACAAAAGAGACTTTTTTAAAGCTGTTTGGAGACTTGAAATGACTGACTTTTAAGTTAAAGGTTATAAAATAAATAGTTTGACTCGTTTACTCTCGACTCCGGTGATTACTAAAACCCAAGAAAGTAGAAATTATTTATCGTAAGTGTACAACTAGATTTTTTCTATATCTTTACAAATATTACAAATGCGAAAATTAGCTCTGTCTGTTAGTGTGTCCCGATATCTAGCCAAAACTGCTGAATCGATTCAAATGATAAAGGAAATATAGGCTTTGTCCTGCAGTTGTTGAATACCCCCAACACCGCCTATTTGCCACTTACTGAAAGTTTCTAAAATCCACTAAAAGACTTTTACCCGACCTAGGAATCGAACCGGAGACCCGTGCAGTCGAGCCTGCAACCACTGTGACCAACAGGCCAGTCTAAAAATAATTTTATAGCCTTCGCTCCTGTCTTTTATACCACGTATCAAAGTTGAAATACTTAATATATTTTAAAGACAGCTTTAACCTACTGTTTTCTAAAATTTATTTTATTTTTCTATTTCAACTTCAAACACAGTATCTGCAATCTCTTAAGGATGCTTTTATCCGTTTGAGAGTTTCATGCTTTATCTTTAAGAGTATAATCTTATCGTTGCCAAAATTAATACGAGATCAAAACGACAGAACACGTTTTATTTTTTAATATAAAAAAAAATAAAAGAAGTGAAAAGAACTTACGTACTTAGTACTTTTGTTTTGGAAAATTTTAAATCATCTACCTGGGTATTTGTATGTCTGTAAATAAAAATACTCTTGATGTGTTTTTATATAGCTCAAAAGTTAAATATTAAAAATACCTCTTCTCGTACGTTTAATTTAGGTCATGTATTTTTACCGATTCCATAATGAGATACCGTTCTACAACTACCTAATAACTAACCCGAAAAAAAAATCATTCATTATAAAAAATATTCTACTGAATACTATATTAGCATTGGCAGCACCGAAAATGTTACAGGCCATAAAATTCCAACCTCGAAAAAATAAAAAATATTTAATTTCAAAAAATTCAGGTAATAAAACCTTCAAGCTGCTGTAACGATTCATTTAATCGTTCCGCTGAAAAACATACCTAAGGGAATTAATCTTGCTCCGGAGTGCTTTGCAGTGGAATAAGTAAACTGCTATAAAAACTTAAACTCTTTCGACAGTATTTAGTGATGGGACATGAATTGCGATTAATATCGAATTGATTAATTGGGTGTTGCTTTTATTACCACAGGGAAAGTATGTATCCTTGACCGCATTTAATGTAACGTGAAATGTGTTCTTATATTTTGTACATTATGTATTATATAAACATTTTGGTTCAATTGAACACTTTATGTCCAGTTTCTCATGAATAAAGCACCAACAAAGGTGTTCAGAAAAAGGCCATTACTTTTGTCTCGATGCAAATAAATACTGACACACCGTACGCACTTAACCACCATAGTACACCAAATATTATTTACCGCAAAACTACGATGACTTTAATTACCATGTTTTTTGCTCCCAACGTGTTAAAAAAATTCTCTCATAATTTATGAAATAGCCACCCGGAATTCTAAACAAGTTGTTTTTAAAATGAAATAAACGTAAACATGTTTCTGACAAGCGAAAAACGTAATTTAAATTCACCGACTGAGTTGATTGAAGTCCACAAAAGCGAACAGACAAAAAAGCTAGCCAACTCGTTTCGCCATACAAAATATAAATTATTCAAAAAATTCACACCGAGATGAAAGAAAAACAGATCAGTGTGACTGCTCAATAGCTGATTCACTTAGCAGTATCTATCACCGATCCGATTATAATTCGACATCGAATAAATCGACTAGGGTTGAGTGGACGTTCCGCATCATTACATCACTATCTCATCGAGTATTCGGTTCAGGGTTGTCTCGTAAAAATTGGCATTAGTTCACACTTAGCCCCGTCGCTTAAAATTCAAGTGAGGATGTCGTTTTTGCATTGAAAGTGGCAATTACCTTACTTCGTTGCCATGTGTGGAGTTGATGTATGAAGTCTTTGGAAATTCATATAGTAGACAGATTTTGTACTATAAAATAGTGTTTTGCATATCTAGGAGGTGGTATTTTTTGTCAAGGTACGAGTAATTTGCGTGGGGTTCGTTCTTTTGTGTTTTTTTGATATAACCTTCTTATGAAGAATGAAAATGCTATAATTTATGGAATAAAAGATTAGTTATAGTAAAAATTGTAGACACCTATTGTAAATAAAGATTTTATTTATGGAATGTTTTTTTTTAAGTTATTACAAACACACTAAAAATCTATACTAATATTATAAAGCTAGAGAGTTTGTTTGTTTGAATGCTCTAATCTCAGGAACTACACGTCCGATTAGAAAAATTCTCCCAGTGTTAGATAGCCCATCTATCGAGGAAGGCTATAGGCTACTTTTTATCCGGGTGCGCGAAGCAGTTCCTACGGAACGCGGGTGAAACCGCTGGCGGGAGCAAGTAATTTATAAATCTCTTGCACATCATATGTAACTGCAAACAGCACTTAAAACTACAATGAATATTTAATGAGCAAATAATAATAAATCTGACATGAACTGCACAAAAATCAAAGAGGGACGTGTGACATATATCTCCACAGAATCCCATTAACAATATTACCCATACACTCATGTCTTACACTACCACTGATTAAGAACGACAAGCAAACACGTAGAAGCCATTTCCTTAACAAAAGGGAGGAAAATAAATCTGCCATAACGTTTGGGGAAAATTCTTTAAGAAAATGTTTGACCAACTTTAATCATGGAGAAAGTCAATATAAATAGAGACACGTGGACCAATATTTGTTATAGTATTGGGGTGTAATTGTGCAATGCCCTTTGTTAGGTTGGTAGATTTCGTGTTCGAGTCATAATTTGTATTTTTGTTGTGATGTCTGTAAAGAAATTTCACAGGTATTCTATTACGTTTAACGCCAAGTGAGCGACAAATAAATGATTTTCTATTATGTCTATGACCCATGTGTTCAAAGTGTTAATGTTAATTAATGTTTTTTTTATTGTATAAATAAGTTTACATTATAATTGAATGAAATATATTTTTTTACTATCAAACTTTATAAACATTTTGATTTAATAAAAATAATATAATTGACAACCTCCTCTTTTTTGGAAAATCCGTTAAAAAAACTTTGTCTGTAGAAACTCAACTAAGGGACTCCGAACAACGTTCACAACATTTTTTTTTTCCAAATAAAATGTTTTTTCCAGCCAGTGCTAGGTAAGTTACATAAAACCTATTAACAGCTAGTTCATTACTTGTTTACCTTCAAAAGTACCAAAATACCGTAGCTAGTAAAACATTAAACTGACCAAAAAAGATTTACACCACAACATTAGGTACCTGGCCATTCCAACTTCCTATGCAAAATGAGGTAACATTAACGCGAGAAAGTTCCAGAAAAAACATTCAATAGCCGAAAATCCCTGTAAACAAAGACATAAAGCTTAATGACTCCGCTATTATTGTGACCTTGAGCAAACAAAATTGTTGTTTTTTACTGTATTACTATTTTGTGGACTTCGTATAAAAATAACAGTTATCATATTTATATAGCTGTGGATTGTCTGAAAGACGATATGGTTGGGAGAATGTTACTTGTGATATGACGTCGAATTACGAAGTATGGGAAAAGATATGTTGCGCCGGTTCTGAATAATGTTGGGATAAAACCAGGAAGCTGATGATGTTGATGATTTTATATGACAGTACCTCAAGTAATTGAAATATAGTGACAGATAACTGACAGTCGGAAATTGACTTCTTGCATAAAAACAAAATATTTAAATTAATACTAGCCGTTCTCTGTGGTTCCAGTTCGTTACAAAAGAATTTCTTCATGCATCGAGATAAATAGTAGCCTATATACTTTCTCAGGCTCTGGACTATCTGGGTACCATTTACATCGATTTTGTGGTATTAGCGTGACAGCCAGACAGACAGAATTACTTTCACAGTTTTCTTCTCCTTATCGAGTGAGGTTTAATCACCTAACAAGCCCTAGTATCAGAGTTTTCTCAAATCCGCCTGATGGCCTTTGACGAGAAATTATAACAACTACTACTGAGTAGCATTCGAGGACGCCGGCCTTACGTGCCCTCCCAGGCACGGGGGTGTAACACCGTCAACTTCAAACTCCAGGTTGCTTTGTGAAAGTTTCTAAAACCCACAAAGCGATTTCAGCGTGACCCGGGAATCGACCCCGAAACCTGTGGTACGGCAGTCGCGCTATGCAACCACTAGACCATTGGGGCAATTTTAATATCACATTAGTAAGGATGGCTAAAAAATAAAATGATCTTGCATGAAACAATTTTCCTTACGGTTCAATTATCACCTGTGAACAATAATATACATGAAACTTAATTGGCACATACACCCATATGATACATCGATTGTTTGACGTCATTATTTGACTTAATTACATGATTTACGGTACAATTCATATGCTAATGAGGCTGCAATCATTTATATTGCGTGTAATTAATTATTCTGTTTTAAATTACATATGTTATAACGCTGTTAGCGTTAAGTACCATCAAATGACTATATCAGATGGCGACTCCAATATCGGGCCAACACCCGTCGGGGGGTAGGATGAATGCTTCGGCGATACCCGCCCCTCCGACACATGGGTGCATGAGGAACACGGGTTGGTTTTTAGTCAGTAAGAGTCTGACAGTCCCCTTCGCCCTTCCCCAAGGGCGGAGGGTCTCCATGAGGATTTTCCAACCCAATATCAAAAAAAAAAAAAAATGGCGCCTCCAATATCATCATCTACCTAACCTTTTCCCAACTATGTTGACACCCACATAGTTGGGAAAAGGCTTCCAGTCTAGAATGCAGCTGAGTACCAGCAGATGGAGTGACAGCCTCCTAAACCCAGTTACCCAGAAAACCCAAAACTCCTTGGTAAGACTAGTTGTCAGGCTTTTTGGCTAGTAACTACCTGTATCGACTGTCAAAGTTTTAAATGTCAGCCAGGATCCAACATACCTTCCGAAATACATCAATCCACAAACTAAAACTAAAGGCCCGTTTACACATTGCGATTTCATTGCCCGTTGCTTGCCATTTTATGGCAGCAAGATGCTACTTGCACTGTGTAAACGTAATCGCGCAATATGTAAATAGTCGCCTGTCAAATATTCCTGCAATAAAATTGCAAGCAACGGGCAATGAAATCGCAATGTGTAAATGGGCCTTAATGATCGATCCTCGAATTGCGGCTGTTGCTTAGTAAAAACTGAGTTCGAAAAATTCTTAGCCTAAAAAGAAAGAACTTTCGAAAATGTTAAGACAAATTCGATTCGACAATCCAACAGGTACGTAAATATTATGATATTTTTCGACAAAACAAAAATGACAGTCCCCATTGTAGCTAGATGATATCTCAAAAGCTAAATTTTGTTATCGAATGGAAAATACCAGGAAAATCCAGGAGACATCACGCTCGCTTGGGCTTAAATAAGATGTTCTCACGAGAACACGACGGCGTTTTTGTTGTACGTCCTAAGTTGAAGTGGATAGCGGTAGTCGTATAGCGTTAAGGAAATGCATTTCTTTTTTTATAATTAAATGTGAAAAAATCCTTTAAAACTTCAAACCTATGTCTATCATATTCCGAACGAGGTATTTCAAGCATAAGGTACATACTGCATATTATATTTAATTTAATAATATTAGTTATCAACATAATTAACTTGTTCACCTGTCCCAAGACAGATAAGAGTTTTTAACATAGAAATTTTATAATATTTCTTTCTACTTAAGTTACTGACGACACTAAATGTTTCTAAGTATATTTTTCCATTTCTGCTATATTTTTTCGACTTGTACAAAGTGACAAAAAGTAAAACCCTTCGGCGCCTTCTGTACAGGACTTTCAACACCTCAATTTCTTACAAATTGTACCACAAAAAATACTCTCAGCCACATGAGGGAACCTGTCTGCTCTAAGCAAATGTGACGCGAGCACACTTTGAGAGTAAATTTAAAATTTTACTTTTAAACCAACTAGTTATTGGTGTACTGAATTATTCAACGCTGTGGCATCGCGTACTTTGTGCGATATTGCTGGCCTAACCGGGTTTTTTGTTTCGAAGCGACGCTTTATTTTATAGCATTAGCATGTGATGCATGGATTAGAAGCTGGTGCAAAAGCGAAAGAATCGATCGATCGTAAAGTTAAGCAACGCTTGGTGCGGTCGATCCCTGGATGGGTGACCATCTTGTCACAACGAGTTTTTTTCGGATTTTTTGTTTTGGAACGCACAATAAACTTGTGGCGCTCCGGCTGTCATTCGACCATCTTTAGCAGTCGTTACGGGTAGTGAGAACCTAGAAATATGATAACCTGTCTTACCAATGAGTATTGGTTGCCCGGGTAGCTGTGTTGTGGAGGTCAGACAGGCAGTCGCTCTATGTAAAACACCGGTACTCATCTGCATCCGATTAGAATGGAAGCCGACCCCAACATAGTTTGGGAAAAGGCTAAGCAGATGTTACGTGTTGCATGAGTTGGTGATATATTTTTATTTTATGGATTGGTTAATTAGCTTGGGTAAACTGTATTAGTTATCTATCAGTATCTTAATATGTGTATTAGAAGAAAATATTTTCCTAGTTGTGTGAAATTGCTGTTCTGTAACACTTTTGTGAGTAAGGGGAAGAGTGTATCTAAAATATAACTACAGCGCATTTATATTTGCATTTGCTTGAATTTCTTTAAGAGGCATTTAAGAAATTTTTTACACTATTATTTTTAAAATACACACATCAAAAGTGTCTAGGGATCAACATATATTTTTGCAATAACTTTTCTCCTGATTGATATTAATTAAAATTTTCTTTAAGGATTCATCAAATAAAGTGTTTTCGTTTGTCACAGTAACGATAAACCAAGTCACCTTTGCATTAATAAAGAAATTTGCCATTTTCCTAATAAAGGGATTTTTGACATTTGAACCACTAACACAAAAGTTTGAAAAAAAGACTGAAATAACAGTTTTCTTTAAAATTTTATTGGGTAACTTAAACAATTAATAATCCGTGTTTCTACCGCGAACACTAACAACACAAGAACATCGGTTTGGCATACTCAAAATGAGTTCATCCAAATCACGCTGTGGAATGGCCGCCCATGTTCGTTGCAACAACAAAAAAAG